>CM076578.1:1193785064-1193925536 GCA_034641835.2 Pinus albicaulis | reverse complement strand
AGCTGCAACTCAAGAAATAGAAATGGATGGAGAAGGCTAAAGATGCTGCATCCAATGAAAAGACCTCCCCCAATGGATCTTCCAAGTGAAAGGCTGATCCTAACACTGAAGATCTCACCCTCCAACAATCACTGCAATCCCTCACTGCAAATACCAATTGAAAATAATGCAGTCACTGAGGGATACTACGCTGTAGGTGCAAGAAAAAAAATTGGCCAAGTGCCAAGATCTGCAATATGCTCCAAGGGCTTCAAAATTTATCTCTCAAAGGAAAGAGAGCCTCCTCCTCTAAAAAACAAATACTGGAAGTGGTGTTGTGAACCCTCACTGCAACACCCCGCAACACAACATTATTCTGCTGTAGAAATAACGCTGTAGTTGAAGGAGGATGCTTGGCCTCAATCCTGGATGTGAGGAAAATTAGTACAACTCATTCAAGAGGCCTCTCAAGAAAGGATAAGGATTCCTAAACAGGAAATCCTTGTGTTGAGAAGCACTGTAACTCTGCTAAAAAACATGAGAGTGCACAAAGTCTAAACAGACAATGAAATCAATAATATAAATCATGAATAACAATGGCTGCCTTTCCCTCATTTTAAACAAGTGAAAGCCTTCTCTCCATGGGTCCCACTCATTTGGGTTTCCTTCGCCAAATAACCCTCTTCCCATTCATACTGCGCTGTCTCTCAAAGTGTTCTCCACCTCCTATCCCAGCGTTGTTGACTTGGTCAAACTTGGCCTTGTCTCCATGCAAATGTCCTCTTTCACACATAAGGGTCTAAAATCTATCTCTTATGACTATCCCCTTTCACATTATGAGGGACTTTGTTCATGTTTTTAATATGCATGGGCTTCCTTACCCATTTATTTAGTTGCTAGGTGATAAAAACAAAATTTAATATTCCTTTTAGTTGTGTGTTAAAATGGGAATATTACATAACAGTACTATCAGAGGGAAGGTTGCAAAGAAGCTCAGCCAAAACTAAAGGCTTCTTTGACTTGGATTTGATGAATTCCAAATCAAATTCCTGTGAAATGACAACCCATTTTGAATACTTTCCTCCCAACAATTGACGTGATAAGATGTAAGTCACGTGGTTGCAATCTGGAATGACAATGGTCTTTCGGAACAGGATATAGTGGCGAAATATTTGGACAACTTGAAAAATTGTGTTAGGCATCCATAGTTTGCAAGATTGGAAAATACAAACACTGCAGAGCCTACATCAAAACCACTTTGGAATATGAGGACCTAGCGATCCTAGATTTAGAGAGGGATCTCTCTATGTATGTGTTTAAAGATATGATATTTAAGGCTTGAAATGTGATTTTAGGCTAGTTATGAAGAACAACGTTTTTGTTTGTTTTGGTTGGGCTAGGATATAATGAAGGTGAAGGAAGTCTATATGAAGGGTGAAGGTGTAAGTAGGTGAAAGAATGGTCCAGCTGATAAGATAGGAAAGGAGCAACATCAATCCATTGGGCTATGGAGTCATAAGAGGATTTAATTGCACAACAAGGTTCAAGAGTGGTCCATGGGGCAAGTCATCTATGTCAAAGGATCTCTTTAAGTTGATATTATGGAATGAAACATTAAGAAACAAAATGAAAGAAATAAAACACATGAAGAAACAAAGAACATCCTAAGATCAAGTAAGTACTTTGAAACTATCCTGATTTTGGCATGCACTTAAGGAAAGACACAAAAGTAATCTAAGATCAGGTAAGTACTTTTAAACTAGCCTGCTTTTGATGTACTTTCAAGAGAAAACATGTAGAAAATGTAGAATAGCTTAAGATCAAGTAAAGACTTTTAACTTAGCCAGATTTCAGCATATTCAAAGGGAAAACATTCATGATAAACACAAAAAGTAGTCTAAGATCAGGTAAGTACTTCGAAACTAGCCTGCTTTCAACATACTCTTAAGGGAACTTTTCAAAGCAACTGTTGGAGATAAACTAGAGGACAGGGCTAACCATAAACTTCTCTAGCTCAGCTTTAATTAGCAAAATTCTCAGGAACATTCGAAGAAAAAATATCAAGTTGTACTCAGGAAATATGGGCTTACCAATACTTCACTGGTTATATTCTATTGAATTACCTCCAAATTAACAATCAGCAGAAAACATAAAGGATAAATATTTTCAGTGAGATTTAGGGTACTTTAGAAGAAAATCCTAATCTATATTTGCTGTTATTTATCAGAGAAATGTGGACAGAATGAAAAAATAAAGGAAATAAAAATTACAGTGAGAAACACATCACCATTGACATAGACTAGGATCCCATAAATCAGCTGTTTGTATTTGATGTTCAAACTAGTTACAATATTCAAGTCTAATGGGCCTCTATAGCTTCAAACTTATCATCTCAACTTATGTGTTTTCACTTACAAACAGAGCTACAGTAGCTTCAAAGCTATTTAAATGCAACAGATATCCTGAGACCAACCTATATACTGTCTTCTACAGAAGTATTTATAGAAGAATGAGGAGGTGGAAGAGTTCTAGGTTTCAGGTATCATTAATTTCACACTAAATGCAGCTCCTAGCCTTGAAAACCCTACAAGGCATAAGGCAGGAGTGCTTTCAATTAAAACTCTGCTTCATTTAACTCTGTTTTTGCTTTTTAGGCTTAGTGGGTGAAAAGATTGACTTTCAGGCACTTTTTTATCTTTATAATAACTTTACTGACAGTTTAAAATGTTTCTTTTAATTGTAATAACTGTCAGTTGCCATTTGTTTTAATGTTTACTGACTGGGCCTTTTTAACTATTTATTCCTTTGAGGCAAAAAGTTGCAAGTGGAAATTTAGTAGCTAGGGATTCAATTAGCCCCTCTGATGTGGTACCGAGGTGTCCTTCATTGTTTTGTCTTCTTTCATTTCCTTTAAAACATTGATTTACTTTTAATATTGTGTATGCCTGATTAGGCTCTCTGTTTAGATTTAAGCCCTTTAGACCATATTCGAATTTTGTTGACTATGAATATCTATTTTATTTGTGTTTAATACCTTTAATCCTTTGATTATGCTCTGATTCTTCAATTAATTGATGCTCATTGTATTTCTGGTTGTTGGCAGGTGCATAGAGGTTTTTTTTGACTGGAGGGTTCTTACTGAAGGCCGATGGTCATGATCCATCGATAAATGTGGAGATAAAAACCCTCCTTTGGATAACCCTTTTGCGATGAATAGGCTCGGGATCTTCATCCCTAGCCTTCGTGTTATCATCATACTATGGGTCTCTTTGGCACTTTATCGGCCATGAAACTTGAAACAAAAAATATAAACCATATTATATAAGCCTATGAGAATGAGGAAAAATGTGACAGAGGTTGATGAGGGTGAGGAGCAGTGAGGGGAAGAGGTCTTGTCCCAGCGAAGAAGGCTTATGGATGAAAATGGGAAAAAAAATCCAGTTCAAAGAGTATTTGGTGCATATTGGGAAAAAGTGGTTTTCGCAATACCACGGGTGGTTATCGCACGACCCTCGGGCGGTAAGTGGTTTTGCCCAGAGGGAGTGCGATTCCATTGATCGCTTGCCATGTGGCTTTTGGAAAACTGCCAGTATCGCATTATTTTGGAGTGTTAAACTCTGAGCGCAAAAATTATGCGATATGCATCATCAACCATTGGATCGGAGACTCTAGTTCCAATGGTGCGGAATGAGCGTGATAGGTGGTGAGATGTGGGGTTGAAAGGTAAGTAGGGTCCATGATGATGTGTGCAAATATGTCATTTAGTGGGTTAATTCTATAGCGGGATGTTTATGTCGGGTTATTCTTGGGCCGTTGATCGGATTTGATCAACGGTCGAGATTGACTTTGGGCAAATGAGAAAGGAAGGCATATGAAGGAGAAAAAGGGATAAGATCTTGTGTGATGGCCGTTTGATAAGTTGATCAGACGGTTTGGATTGAGTCTTAGGCATAGAAAAGGGAATGATGCTTTGAAGAAAGGGGAGGCCCGATGACCGTTGATGTATCTGGATTAATGGTCCAAGATGAACAACGAGCTTTTCAAATGATGAAAGGAAAATATGAAAGAAAAAGGGATCGAGGAGGAAGGAGAGGGCTTAGTGCTGAGTGCGAAACTGGGGCATATGGAGAGATGAGTGACCAGAAGCGGTGGTGAAGGGGCTTAGTTTTTAAAGCGCTTGGTTATAGCATTGAGATTCTATGGAGAGCAGAGGCTGAGGGCTAAGCCGAAAAGTGCTTAAGCCTTGTTTGTTTGAAGAATGGGTTTTTAGCCTAAAAATTTGGGGTTTTAGGCTTTTTAGGGGTTTTGATAGGAGGGAAAGGGGGGTTTCAAAACTGATAAAGGAAATTTATTAGTTTTGAAGGGAAAAATGAAGGGTAAAATGGGATTTTTTAGAGACAAGTGGAGGATAAAAAGGGTCAAAATGAGTGAATGAAATGATGAAATAGGGGTTGTTCAGGGAACAATTTTGAAGGGGGAAGCAAGTTCGACTTGGTGGTTTTTAATTTTAGTGAAACAATAGTAAAAATTACTTGCTAAGTTCAACAGCACAAGAAGACTTCAAGAATGAGAAATTTTTTCATGAAAACAATCTCTTGAAGGCTTAGGACTTATTTTTAGCCATCATTTGCTCTGACAAAAATTTACTGATGACTAACAAGATGTCAAGGCAAGATTTTCTACGTATGAATACTTCACTTCCGTATCATTGAGATTATGACTCAAATAATAGATCAGATGTTCTATCCCATTTTCTACTTGGACCAATACCATAGCAATGGTCATATCAGCCGCAGTGATATATAATAATCATTCTGATAATTGGGGGGGATACATTAATTATGCCCATACAAGTGTATCCTTGACAACATCAAAAGAAGCTTGCGCAACCTTATCCCAATGGAAGGTAATACCCTTTTTCAAGAGCCGAGTAAATCCTTTAACCATTTCGACGTAGTTTGGTATGAACCTCCTTAGGAAGTTAGCCTTTCCTTGAAGTTTGTGTAACTGAAATAAATTTCATGGCACAGGAAAATCAAGAATGGTCTGGACCTTCAGTGGGTCGATTAGAATTCCTTCTTTTGAGACGACGAATCCTATAAAATGACCAAAACCAACACAAAACACACATCTATGTGGATTGAGGCATATTTTGTAGTGTCGAAAGCGTAAAAGGATAGCTCTCAAATGCATCAGGTGATCAATCTGGTTTCATGAATGCACGGGTAAATCTTCTTGATAGGGTTTTGTTAGCACGGAGTAACTTTTGGGAAAATTTTATGCCCTGGGCATGCATGGTTTTCAAGTTTATTGATTAAGGTTGGACAAAGAAAAAAATGGTTTTTGATCTCGCCTGATCATTTTTTATGCAAAATGAAATTAATTTTATTCAAAGATATAGAATTAATTAATTCTATATTTTAAATAAATTTAATAATTTAATTAAAGATTATGCTTATTCTGCTTATGGGTGAGGATCAAAGGTTGAAATTGACAGTTCAAATCAATTTCGGAACCCTCCTGTGTGTTGAAGTTTATTGAATGAGGGGGGTCCGAAAACGACAGTTTTAATAATCAGAGTCGTGATTGTGTGGCCAGCTATGGGGAGTTCAGACCCCCCCCTGTCTGAAACAACATACCATTTGCTGGACCCTTCGAAATCTGGTTTCGGGTTTTGTTGGACGAGCGCAACACCTCATTTCAAGCACCATGAGCCATAAATTCGATCTTTAGTGGTATTATTCTCCGACAAGTTGCTCAAGGGGCTTATTTCTTCACCACAATGCTACAAAAAATATTTTTACAAGCAGGAGCCATCTTCAACCACGGAATTGAGAGTGGGATTGAAGGCCCACGAATTATCAAAATCGATAAATGGATTGTTCCCCAGCAATCTACCGATGTAACCATGACTTGTAAAAATCAGGAACAAAATTATAGCCAGGATAACGCCCTCCATCTTAAATTTGGTATTAGAAGATAAATAATATGAAATCTAATTGTTGTTAGAAGCAAAGAGATTCGATATATCATTTCTACATGCAGAGGAGGGACAAAGCCGTGAGGCGCAAAGCTAGCACTTGATAAAGGTCATAGAGCATGTTTTTGTTAGGAAATTCCGACATATAGGAAATAATTAAGAATAACTTAGTCTAGTGTAGAGTTAGGTAAAGTGTGTTTCTTTACCATGTACATTTGTAACTTGTAATCTGACGGTCACAATTTGTAGTGATCTGAAGGTTCACTCTCTCCTTGGTATTAATGACACTTGATCCATGGCTTAAGACCTGATTGGTCCATGATCTCTATTTAAAGAGCATGGAGGGTAATTTGTCTATTAACCATTTATGAGAGAAACATACGTAAATTTTTCTTTTATATTAATAAATTTCCTAAAGTGGCCACGTTGGCTCAGGCCATGGATTGTTTCCCTCTTCGAGGGTTTTAACCACGTGATAATACTGGTGTACTGATTTGTGATCTGTTTGTGAGCGGTGACCTTTGGTTCTTGATCTATGGAACTTACACTGTAAATTCCTACATGGTATCAGAGCATCTAACTACACTTTGGTGTGATAATCAGAGTGCCAATCAGATATGTAAAGATCCAGTTTAGCATTAGCATATGAAAGACATTGAACTCCACATACACTTGATCAGAAAGCTCATTCATGATCGTGTTCTTGAAGTGCAGTACTATCCAACCAATGATCAAGTAGCCGATATCTTTACAAAGGCTCTCACAGAAGCAAAGTTTAACAAACTTCGATCCATGCTTGGCATTCAGGGAAGTTGTGTTTAAGGGGGGATAGGCTCTAATGCCTCCTTCCTTCTCCTATTATGTCACTTTTGTAAATCCTTCAATCTTGTCCCAATTTGTTCTTAAGAGGGGATGTTAGGATATTTTGAAACATAGGAAAAAGGCTCCTTTTGTGTCACCTTTGTAAATCCTTCAATCCTATCCCAAATTGTTCTTAAGGGGGGGTGTTAGGATATTCTGACAATTTTGTCCTCCCAATTGTGTTACGAATTTCGTGGAGCTGGGACTTGCAGTCACAACTTCAAAGGGAACCCTCATAAATTTGAAAGGATGCAGCATATTACCAAGAGATGACACAAAGGGGTAGCCAAGGGCATGCCCTCTTTGGAGATCAAAACCTATCTTGGGCCTTGGCCTTTTTCACTCTCGATCTAAGGTTTTCAATTTCGATTCAAGCCTTGTTCAAAAGCTATTACGCCTCAGAAACGTATTTGATATGAAAAGTATTCAAATATGCTATGGAAATTTTTGCGTTGGTGGCCCCAATATTGCTACGTTTACAACTGTATATCAAGCATGTGGGCCAAACTTATCATAGAAGTGATGTGTCAGACAACAACACAAAAAATGGAGCAGGTGAGAGGCTTGTTGCCCTGTCTACTTTTAAAGTGGCTCGAATGAGTTTGTCGGGTTTGTATGCAGCTAAGAACTTCAGAAATGGATATCGAGTTGGAAATGAAGAAGCTCAACAATAAGGGGTTCTACAGCTACGAAATCAACATTCTGAGAGGCTATTAAATACTACACTACACTACCAGAGAAAAGCTGCATGCATGACTTGACTGCAAAAAATTAGTAGCTATGTTTCATTTCTCATTACATGCAGGCCTTTTTCGATTAGGATGGGTAAGGCCATTAAGTTTTTGAGAGAACAGATTGCGAAGTTAGCAATGACTTTTTGGAGTCAGAAACAAAGTCCTCTTTTCTCTCAGGTATGAATCGGTTTATACATGGGAAGATTGGATTTGCTGACAAAGTCATAATGAAGCATGCTATGTATGTTTCCCAAATATCAGTGCATAAGGTTTTGTTAGAAGAAAATAAGGGAGTGGATCCTGGTAATAATTTTTTTTTAATCCCAGCAAGAGAAGCCAAGTGGAAACATTAAAGAATTCAAAGGCATAGGTAGTAGAGTTTCAGGCACCAAAGCAGTAGTATTAGAAGTGCATGAGGGACAAATGAAAAATTCGAAATCTTTGTTGCAGTAATCTTCCAGTTGTCCCAGCACTTACTCGACCTCAAGATATCACGGAGATCAACCACTGAATGCAAATCCTTATTCATATATGTTTTCCATTTCTCGAATGGCAAAGAATATCTTGTTAATAACATCATCCTGAGAATTAGGAGGAAGTTTTACACATGTCACCCCTATTGCAATCACTTCCTTAAATACTGATGATTAGTTATACACGTGTCATTATTTTTATAACAATTTTTCTATTTTTATAAAGAATATAGGAGATTCGATCAAATTGAGCACTTCAAGGGAATCAAAGCAGCACCAGATGTCCAAAAAAGTGCTAGATGTCCAGATGTCCTTAATGACTCCAACTGTTTTATTTACACATGTTAAAAAATGTTATCCCTGCTCTGTTATGTAGTTAATAAGAAAGTGACTGTCAGTTACGGCATGGATTGTAATCAATTAGTAGGGTTAGCATATATACTTTATTTAGTCGAAGTATGTGAGGGGGGAAATGGTAATGAGAAACAGTCCTATTCTGGAAAGTGGTTCACTAAGTTTCAAGTGACTATTTGCAAAGTAATACAAGACCAGTTGTTCAGGATTCATGTAGTGTTTGAAATGGTGAAGTTTTCTCCTGTTTTTATGTGTTTTTACATTATCTTCCTTTCTCAGTATTTCTGAATTCTTATAGTAAAGTAGAAAATAAAGAATAGGATTTTTTTATCTAAAGCACCCTATTCTATTTGTGTTTACAATAGTTTATGTTTTCTACTGATGCCAAATCGAGGAATTCTTAATTTCTCCTCAGTTTATGTTGAATTTTGCATTCTAGTCTAATTGAGGAATTATTAATTGATCCTCAATTTCTACTGAATTCCACTCTTCTATTATCTTTCCAATCCATTTAATCCTCAAATATCCAATGTAGCACACACAACTTGTCATGTTTCACTCATGTTGGATACTTCTGTAAATTGATCAACCAAGCCTTTGAATCCATTGCCCAATGGTATTTTTCCTTTACTTTCCCCACCAAACCAAATTCAAAATCCAAACTCTGAACCTCATAACTAGCCTAAAACTCCAATCAAACAAAGTTATATATAACAAAGAGATCCCTCTATGGGCCTAAGAGGGCTAGATCCTAGGCCCGAAGCAGTTCTGATGTTGGCCCTCTAGGATTCTCTCTTCAGCCTTCGGAATTACGGGGATCTAATAGGTTGAAAAATGTTCTTGATGTCATTGAAAGCATAATACATTGCTCTTTGAAACATTTCCACAACATTCTTTAAACCAAATGGGAGTTTCTGATAAGCGAATGTGCCCCAGGGACAAACGAATGTTGTCTTATATTGTTCCTCTAGTTGGATATTGGTTTGATTGTAGCCATAAAATCCTTCCATGAATGAAAATATTTCACATCCAGTACAATCGGTAATAATCTAGTCGATAAATGGAGTTGGATAGTTGTCTTTTGGACAAGCGAGATTTACATCCCAATAATTGACACACGCTTTGATTTTCCCTTGTTTCTTCATAACAGGAACAATGTTGGAAACCCACTTAGTTTGCGGAACAAGGTAAATGAAACTAGCACAAATTTTTTTTTCATGTTTTGCTTTAATGGCAGAGGCCTTCTTCGGATGAACATGACGAAGGCGTTGACGTGCCTGTTTGACATTAGGGTACATATTAATGGTGTGTTCAACGATACTATTATTTATGTCTGGAATTTCCTTGTAAGACCAATAAAATACATCACGAAATTCATGAAAGAGAGAGCTCTATGTTTCGACTTCTAATGGAGAACAAGACACGCCGAAATGAATGTTTTCTACAACATCGGGCTTGGTCGAAATATCAATAGAGATGGTTTATTCAATATTTGAAAAATTTTGCTCGGATTTGATTGCATTAATGGCAAAAGAATTCGAAAATAATTTTTTGATCAATGGGTGATATAGTTCAATAATATTATCTTCTTCGTAATCCCGAAGATGGGAGCGATGATGATGTTCTTCCCATGGTTCTCTTTCTCGCATCATGGATTCCACAATATTCTCATTTTTCAAGAAAGTGGATGAAAAAGGATCGGATGGAGTACCAAAATCTAATGAATGATGAACCCAAACGACCAACGATGATGATTTCAGATTCACCACCCAAGACATGTAGATTTATTTCTATGCCAGCACAATTGGGCTAGGCGTCAGAAATTCATCCAACGTAACAACTTCAGAATCACCCGTAATCTCCCTCAAGCCAGATGGAGTGGAAGATATCATGTAGCAGGTCTCTATGTTTGCAAATTCTGCCGAAGTCACAGGTGGTGGTAATGCAAAGGTTCCCATGAGGGTGGAATCCTTTAAGAGCCCTACAACAATGTTCTGAAGTGCTAGTTGGGGTGCCTGAACTAACAAAACACTTCTATTTACCTGGGAACTGGAGTCAAAGAAGGAGAGTTGATAGATGACTGTGATAACACCTTTATGTGGAAAGCCGATCATTCTAAAATATGTAGAAATGATCAAAGTCATAGCATATACCCATGACCTTCCAAGTAAAATGTTGTAATAAAGGGGTCCGTCAACGACCTCAACTTCAACATTCACTGTTTTCCCCCCTAGTTCAACATGTAGGTTATTGATGATACTGCAAGGCTTATATGTAAGTCCGTCAAAAGCTTCATTAGGGGAATTTTGAGGTCTAAAATGGGCCTCTTAAGGAAATTATAAAATAATAGTGGAAATAATAAAATAAGATTAGCTCACATCATCAAAATTTTGAGAGAAAAAATAAAAAACTACTTTTTCAACACGTATTTTCAACTTATCTCCCTATGGGTTTACTCAAATTTCGAGTGGTAACACTCGTTGGATGCATAATTTTATTCTTCATCGCAAGAGTACCCATGTTGCACACTTTTGATGGACTATGCTACATGAAAAATGAGAAATACATGAAAAATGTGATTGTAATCACGTTTTTCATGTATTTATCATGTTTTCTTGTAGTAGGTTCCATCGAAAGTGTGCAACATGGGTAATCCTTCGATGAGAAAATAAATTTTACATCCAAAGAGTACTCCCACTCAAAATTTGAGTAAAAATTTAAGGAGATAAGTATAAAATATGAGTTGAAAAAGTAGTTTTATTATTTTATTATTTTTTAATCTTTTTACTTTTTTACTCCAAAAATGGTGAATCATCCCCCATGGTTCAAATCATGATATTGAATATTATTGGTTCTTATCAAGTTTATTTTGTTTGTACATTTTTCTTAGGAGGCCCATTTTAGACCTCAAAATTCCCCTAATGCAACGTCGTAGGCGATTGAGATAGGCGTGGCGAGCCAAGTGACTTCCAACAGTTTAGAGACATAATGCATGTAGATGCTCCCTCATAAATAATAGTACGATGAACAAGGTGATTGAGAACAGTTACTTGGATGGAGAATGCTAATTATACTGGTAATTGCGGCACATAGCTCGTATGATTAAAAGCTACGGGATTGGAATTTGTCAAATCAATTCCACCAATTTCCGACAACAAAGCCTGCTTCCGGGAGGGAAAATTTTGAAGCACCTCAAGGGCTGACATAGTTGAAGGGGATTGAGCCAAATCTTCAACTATATTATAATTTTGAGCAGCTCGGGCTTGAGGATTAAATCTCGATTTATGAACGACTCCCTTTGGTGGTTTTATTGTCAATTTAGGAGTAGCAGTTGGCGGTATCGATTTCGTAGACAAATTCATGGTCGAGGTAGTAGGTTAATCAATAGCCCGACTACCATAATATTTATTACGTGTTGACACCAAAACATTAGTCGATGGTTTTTTGATAGACAACATAAGCACTTGGGAACTAGAAGTTGGATCCGTAGCAACCAAATGTGTGTCCGGATTTGGAAATGAATCTATCAACATAGAGGATGCATGCGAGGTCTTAAGCAATTTTGAGACTTCGGCACGGTGAGGAAAATCTCAAAAAAAGTGTGCTCTTCATTACAAATTATACAATGGTAACAAGGTTTCCAATTTCCAGTCGACTGATCAGATGATCATTCTTGTGAGGTAGAAGTTTGATTTTTCTTTGATTTCCCCTTTTTCTTATTTCCAGGTCACTTGTCACATTTTCCCTTGTCAGATGACATGACATGGATTTCAAAACAAGGCGCAACATCAAATGTAGTAGAATGATGTGTTCTTGTAGTACCAATCATACCGTTTCCGGTATGAGAGTCCTTACATGGAGGAGTGAAAGTAAAATTAGATTGCGGGGCGTTGGGCATTTTCTCGTAGAGCGTGCCAACTGAGTATAAATCAAGTCTAAGTACTGGGCATGATAAATTACCTTCTCTTCAGTGACGATTCCACCCTTAGCCACATCCTCAGTTATATATGGTAACAGGGACTTAATGAACCACTCAACAAGGAGCTGATCAGGAACAAATGTCTTAATCATTCTATGATGACGACGCCACTCATGAATATGATCAGAAATGTGAGTAGCATTAGTTTGTTTAAAATTAGTCAAGAGTTTCATTCCAGTTTCATATCATATGGGTAACTGGAAGTGGGTCAAAAAGACAGTAGCTAGTGTAGTGAAATTATCAAATGAAGCTCTCAGTAACTCAAAGTACCATTTCGCGGTCGGACCAGTGAGCGTAATACGTAGTCGAATGGAGTCATCATTTAGGGAGTTAGATGAACACCACAAATTATAAGTCATAAAATGCATCGACAGGTCTTCTCCAGGGTTTCCATTAAACTTAGGAATATCTGAGGGTAATTTATGAGGTATCACCGGCCACCAAGGAGCGTAATTGATTGGATCATTGGTGAGCCAGTTTAAATCCGGTAACTCTAAAGTTGCAACAAAAGAAAACTATTGATTTAATTCGGGTTGAGCATAGCCAAGGTATGATGGAATTGCTTGGGAAACCAGCCTTTGAGAACCCACATAAGGAATCTTTTGATGGTAACCTTGACATGGGTTGTTTTGATAAGAAAATGCTTGAGGATTCTGTTGACCAAAACCTGGGTACGCTACTTGTTGAAATGAAGGTTGTGGAATTTGCGCTTGTGGCTACCAAGGGGTCTGTCCACCAATATTATAACCTAAAATAGGATAGATTTCATTTGGTTATGGATAGGTATAACCTGGTTATGATTGCGACATCTCATAATATGGTAATCCAACTTGTGAATAAATAATTCTGGATACAGGTGGTTGTTGTAAACCAGTTGAAGGAGTTGGAGTTTGAGGGCCCAATACTTGAGGGTATTGGGTGGAAGGACTTTCCTCGGATGGTTGAGGTACAATAGTTTGAGCCTGTAATAGGGGTAAGGATGTATTAAAAAGTGGAGTAGATGTGGGTGAAACAAGTTGAACCAGTTTATATGATTGCACAATCGTTTGTGGTTGGATGGGTAGAGTGGTCTGCCACTGACAAAATTTCATTCCAAAATTAGGGTGACAAAATAACAACGGAGTACTATCAAAATGGGTGACCATGATTGCCACCCAGCATGAGGAGTATAATAAGATGGAAAATATTGTTCTCCAAATGCAGGGAGTCCAGTTGAAATTGTACTTTATGGAATATACCCAAATGGACCAGCTTGATATTTTCCTGATGATGTATATAAAGGATCAAGCCATTCAGTACTCACTATAGATGTACCAGATAGAATACTAGATGATGACATTGGTGAAGTCCATGGATTTGACGATGCACTAGAGAAGGTTCTAGATAAATAATTGTAACCAGGTAGGACGGAAGGGACACCATATAAATGTGACTCTGGTGATGTTGTCATCAGCGGTGTTAGTATGAATCTTTCGTCGTAAAATATCACTTTAGCTATGCATAAAAAATAAACCTAACATCGATTATGACTGCCAATATATTTAAATCTGCAATTAGGTGATTCAAATAAAGCTGCACAAATCCAGATCTAAGCATAAAAGACATTAAGCAGTAAAAATTAAATATGGCTCCATGCATCCAATAGACAAGACAAGAACGATGTATTTGAAAGAATTTTTATATTATATTAAAAAGGGGCACCTAAGAGGAAAACAAGAAAGGTGTTTTCCGGTTCTCCTCAATGGGATGGGTTCTTGACAATCCTCAGCATTTCAGATCTAAAATTTCTCTCTCTTATTGGTGTAGAAAACCCAAACAAACATAGAAATCAATGGGAGCTCACAAGGAAAAAATGGAAGAAGTGACCAAGTGTATAGATCCAGAGTGATCTAATGCAATGAAAGGTGACCAATGAATGGGGAAAACCCTTCCATTTATAACAAAATATTAGGGCGATCTAGAACTTGGTGCATGAATAAAATATTATTAATCAAATTCTAAAACCATCCTTTAGGAATATTTTATTATATTTGTTGGAGGGAAAAGGATTTTTGACTTGGGTAAATTCCTTTATTTATAAATAAATGATTTATTTACTATTTTAAGGGAATGGTGGGAACATAATTAAATAAATAATGATTTATTTAATTATTTATAAATGATTTGGTCAAATTTAACTAGGAATATTATTTAAATAGGATTTAAATAACTTATTCCTAGGAAATAATCAAATAAATAAGGATTTATTAAATTGATTTCCTTGTTTTGGGTTAAATATGACCAAGAAATATAAACAAACATAGATTTGTTTATTATTTTCTTTTGGGGTTTCTTGTTTAGACCATAAACAACTTAATAAAGGTGTTTTACTAAGTTATTTTACATAGTGAAAGCAATTTTACTTAGGGTAAAATTGGTCTTACATGGTGTACTTGGGTTCATCTAATGATAGTAGGTTATATGACCAAAAAATGGTGTAACAGATTGCCCCCAAATTTACGAGTGTTAGGAGAAAATCGTATGACAGAAGTACGTTGTAAGAACTCAATCACTAGACATCAAAAGGGAAGTCAGAGAGAGAAATGTAAGGTAGTCTAATGTGCTAAAGGACCAAACCCTGAGGAGACGAGACTTACAGGTGCAAAAAGTCTCTAGTTTATGAAGTGGTACCTGTGCGAAAGGCGGCGGGGGAGGCATACCTATGCCCACCGAGATAAAGTACAAAAGAATAATGTGTCCAGTAAACAAGGAACCAAACTATAAAGTACACGCTGGCATAAATACGAGCCATAAAATAGAATGATGAATCCCACATACATGTTGTGCCTGGGATAACAGCCAGGAATTATACAATAATATTTTAGTACATGAGATACAAATACAACCCAAATGCCCCATATACATAGGGAAGGGCTCGCAAAATCTGACTGATACATGCAAATCGAAAAGGCGCTGCAAGCGGCTGAGGCTGACATCATCAAATTTAAGGAGCTGCATCAAAGGCTGAAAATGAAGAAGTCATCCTGGCATGTGGGGGGCTACCTTCAGGGCCACCCGCTCATGAGGGTTGAGACATCACACACACACCCGGGAATCACTAATAGCTGCTGCTGCATCACTGGACCATCGAGTATACAGATCACGATCATGTTGAAAGGAGATCGAACCAAGATACACCACTCTCTAGACCTGGCTTCTGGAGTAAATGAGTTGATGTCGATAGAAGGAGGTCCGCCATAGGTGAGGCAATAAAGGATCCTCAACTAAGGCACAAGAGAAAATAGTAGAGTGACTAATAGACGGACACTACTGATGATGATGAAATGGTGAATACTGAGTAGCGAGTGGACGAATTCCCTTGTTAGAGCATAAAGGGCATGAATGGCTTGGCAGCCACTAACACAATATCATGAGGGATAGGGGAAAATGGTACTGAAGACCATAATGTGCAATGCGAGAGAGGGACCAAGCAATGAAAGATGTAGGACGTGTTAGCCCCCCTATGAAATTTTTGACAAGAAAATAGGGGGCTAAATTGTTTTTGAGTCTCCAAGGAGTGCATTTATTCTGAAAACACAGTCTCCTTGAAGCCTCTTCATGTATTTTATCCTTTGACAAGTCCCCTCTGCTGAATCCCCCTTTTAAAGCCTATCTGTTATGTGAAGAAATGCCCAAAGGCCCCTTTTCCTTCTTATTTCTCCCCCGATTAACCTCTATTTCACCCCCCTTGTCTTCCCCTTCTATTTCCCTTCTTACCCCTCATTTCCCCCTAAAATCCCCTTTAAATTCCCCCTTTAACATTTGTTTTCCCTTCTTCCCCCTTTATTTCTCCTATCGTTTCCCCTCCTCCACCTTAAAAATCCATTAAAATGGGCCCAAACCCCTTTTTCCGACCTTAATATAGGGCTTAGCCCCTTACCACAGGTCCCTTAACCACTTCCCCACATGTGCCCCGACGCTGGGACCAAGCGCTTAAGTCCCGAGCGCCAATCACAATCGGAGCTGTCAGCGGGCGCAATTCCTTTGTAATACTCTAAAACCCCGATGCGATTAGTTTATAACGATAAGTCTTGCGACGCGTTCCGCGCCATTGATCTGTCACAAGATCTAACGGCCAGCACTCAATCGCATTGCCCCGCCGGATCGCATTCGCAAGCCTTCCCTCCGTCCTCCGATTCTATCGCAGCCGTCCATTCTCCCGCCGATCTAACGGCTCAGCGCTGTCGCATCGCTGCTCCGCTGCCCCTCTCCATATCCCTCCGATTAGACGTGGACTGTCAATCTGATCCCAGATCCGACGGTTGGTGTTTAATCGCAGCGTCTCTCCAATCGCGATCGAAACATTCATGTTGTGCATTGCAATTTCTCCCTGCTCCGTCCTCCGATTGCGATTGGCCCAAGTTCATCCTGTCCGTCCGTTGTGTGAAGATCTAACGATTTTGATTTAATTGCCCCCCCGCCACGGTCGGCCCCACATCCAAGGCTCCGCCCCTTGTTTGTTGGCTATTTCCTTTGTAATTCGCCCGAACGCTAAACTTTGGTTTTTCACACTGTGCGTTCATTTCTCTTCTCCGCTCCGCTATTTCCATTGTTTCTCCATCGCTCCACCATCTCTCCTCCTCCACGACATTTCTCCACCTCTGCCTGGTCTATAATATGTTTATTTCATAGCGCAGACAACACAGAGATGGCCAGTTCAGCGCTGCCAGCAGAAGCAGCAGAAGCAGGATTTAAAAGGGATTAACGCTTATTATCGACATAATTAACGTTTTAATCCCGCATTCAAAGAATTAAGGCACTGTTTGAAGACGAAGAGCGCACTAGCAAGTCATAATTGTGCCACCTAACAGTAGAGTGCATTTACTCCTGAAGTACGACTTCCCACAGCGTTCTCCATGCCTCCTCGAGCCCTGAAAAGATTAATTGCCCTGTCTGAGCCACAATAATGGAGGAATGGAGGATCCATGCAGATATTTCATCCAGTTCATTTATTTCAGAGTGGCAGCACAGAGCTCCAAGCACCACAAGGACTCCAAATAATATCAGAGGTCGATTTCGACCTGACAGAGATCTCCGACCAGTCTTAGAGTACATTCAGCATTGCAGACAGCCATTAAGCAGCATGGGCGTGAACACCCCCGCCATTCTGTCTTAATGAGTCTCAATTAATTGTATATCCACCTCTGTTTTCTCTCTTCTCCTATAAAAAATCCCTGAGAACGAATTGTAAAGGTTGTTGTCAGTTGCTCGGTTGTTGTCGCCTTGCTGGGCATCTATTGTTAGAGGGATTCAGTTTGACTGTAAGAACAATCGTGGGAGGGAAGTTGCAGAGTAGTTTGTATGTAATAGGCTGGGAGGAGAAGTTAGGACTGTATTAGCCATTGAGCCATATTGTACATGACTGGTTTTGCATCAATTAATCAAAGCACATTTCACAGGATCCTGGTCTATTACTATAGGTGATGTTTTCTTACTCTGTTTATTACATTTCCATACTGTTTCATGTTCTTCTGGTAGGCATCAGAATAATGGTATAGGATTCACCCTTGTTAGGTGCCCTATGCTGACTGCTCTCCCTACCTTTATGTTTTCCGCCCTATGTGCTGTCTAAGAGCAGGTTCACGGGTTTAACCAGTGCAGCGGATGTTATTTCCTGCAGGCTGATGTATGAACTTGGGGGTTTGCTTCTTAGATGTTTCTTTGTAATCTTATCTCTGTTTTTCCCTTGGAGTTGCTAAAGCAGACCTAGAGTTAAATGACCTCTGGTCCGATCTATAAGCAGCCCCATTGTCTCTCTGAGAGCTGCCTTTGAGTATGTCCAAGCAGGTCTGGAGTTAAATGACCTCTAACCTGATCTATAGACAGAAAATTGGTTGCTTTCCTTCTTTCACTTTCCTCCTTAATGTTCCATCCCATCATCTATCTAAAAATATCCTTTAGTATAGATGACTTGCCCTTTGAAAGCCTTGGCTAGTTGTTGCATGTAATTTCCTTTCATGACTCCATAGCCCAATGGATGGCACTGTCTTGGCCTATCCTCTTTGCTGAAGCCTCCTACTGTTTTGTTTCCTTTCTCTCATTACTATCCCAGTCTATGATCTCTTAACTTCTTAACCAACTTGACAACCCCTCAACATGTGCATTCAAAACCCCCTACGTAACATTTCTAACTAGCCTAACATCTTATTTTTGAGCTTCAAAGATACATCATTCTTTGCTCTATTTGGAGAGATCCCTCTCCGGGTCCAGGAGGGCTAGATCCTAGGGCCCCAAAGTGGTTCTGATGTTGTCTCATCTTTTGGTCTTGCCAATCTGGCCAAAACATGGGAACCCCAACATAATGGCGACTCCGCTGGGGAAGACGAATCTGAGAGTCAAGAACCGTTGATAGTTGGTCTATTTCCCATTGTCGTCACCAACATAATGGCGACTCCACTGGGGACGGACCACTTTGCCTTTAGATTGGCGTCTCATTGCTGATGGTGGACAACATCCTGCTTCAAATTGTTAAATTCATCCACCTGGCGACTCCACACTCCATAATCCTAGAAGACTCCACTGGAGGAAGAACCTGAAAGATGGCCAGACCTCATAGAAGGGTAGAACATACGGGTTGGATTTGGTTTAAAGAATTCATTGTTTTTATCTACCACTATGTTCTGTCCTACTTTAAGCCTAATCAAGTGTACCAAGATGAAACCCATGATGAGTATGGGAAAGATCTCAAGCCTCAGTCTTCAGACCGTGAGCAGACCTATGCTCCTCTGAAAAACCTGGTGGAACAAGAAGCTCATGTTGTACCTCCCACTCTTCAAGAAGCTTCAAGCAGCCATAAGCCTATTGTTACACCACCCACACCTACAAAGGTCATAGAAAGATATAAGCCTCTGGTTTTACCTCTCTTCTTCCAACCCCTGCCTACAGAATTAATAAACCAGCTGCCTCATTTTGATGGGGAAAATAAAGGGTCCTCTGCTGAAGAACATGTTCAAAATCTGGAGGATTTACTTGAGCTGTATGAAATAGAAGAAGATGATATGCGCATTAGGATGTTTGCTTTGTCGTTACAAGAAAATGTTAAGAGCTGGCTCAAAGGCCTTCCAGAAGCAAGCATTTTCTGCTTCCGTCAGTTTTATCAAGTTTTCCTTGATAGATGGGCGGCCCCGAAGAATGCTCTCCTCATCCTAAAAGAATATCAAAATTTGAGAAGGCAGCCAGGAGAGACAGTGCAAGAGTTTTCAGCCAGGTTCAATAAGGTATATGATGCAATGCCTTCTGATATAAAACCACCTTTGGGATGGGCTTTATTGCACTATCCAAGTTCTTTTGACTCAGAGGTGGAATTCCATATAAGGAAAAAAGAGCCTTTGAGCCTGGAGGAAATGCAGAATATAGCGATCACTGTCGAGTACAACGTAAAGTGCAGGGAGGAAAGATTAAGAGCAACGAGGAAGGACCGAGCAGAGAAAACAGTGCAGATCTCTTTAGAGAACAAGATGGAAAGACTGATAGAGACTGCCAAATCCTTGCTGAGAGAAAAAGAGCAAGAAGATGAGGCTGAAACCAGAGAAGGTGATTGGGAAAGACCTGCTCCTCGTCCCCAAGAAAGGCAAACCAGATCTCTGCAAGACAGAAGCTACATGCATGGCATGTATGATGAACCAGAGCTTGAGTCAGAAATTGAACTTGCAGAGTATTTTGAAGAAAGAATTACTGAGAGTCCTGAAGACTTGATGGGTGACAATGCTTGTAATTATGATTTCTCCGACGTTGATCTGTCTGACGATGAGTTTTTCCAAAGGGAAACTGAGCTCGCAGGGACATCTTCAGAAGATTCATGGGAGGAAGATCACGACCATCAGCTTTAGGAAGATGATGAGTTAATGCCGGCCATCTATGATACTGATGGAGAAAGTGTTGAAAGCATGATAGCAGACGAAGATTCATTGAATCTTCTATCTGCTTTATATCCGAACATCAGTTATACTTGCCAAGCGGATAGAGGCCAACAACTCTTCAGCACAGAGGACGAGGAGAAAAGAGATGAGGGAAGTCTTGAGCGAGACGAATATCCAGAGCCTTCTCCCGAAGGGATTA
Organism: Pinus albicaulis; assembly: GCA_034641835.2. NCBI lineage: Eukaryota > Viridiplantae > Streptophyta > Pinopsida > Pinales > Pinaceae > Pinus > Pinus albicaulis. The sequence continues at coordinate 1,193,905,079 of CM076578.1, read as the reverse complement.
AGGTAATCAGAGAAGCCCCGACTCAAGAATATGTTGATTTTTTCACAGAGTTTAGCTCGTTGCAGCAGAACCGACCTGTGGTACTAGAGGACAGCATTGTTGAAAATAAGGAGCCCTCTAGCTCAAGCTGCATTGAAGATGAGCAAGGTCCTCTTTCCCACATACATCTTTGTATTGGTTCAAAGGAAGAGGAGTTACTCCTGGTTGATGCCCATATGCCAAATACTCCCAACTAGGAAGAGGAGGAGTGTGAATACAAAGGCCTCACTACAGACGCAGTGATTGAAGCTGCCCAGGATGCAGACAGCCTATCAGTCATGGTAGGCTTTGAAGGAAAAAGTTTACATCATGAGTTTGTTGACCCTGTGGCAGACTACATGGAGGCCCTGATTGGCTCAGCTTCACAAGCACCAATATTTTTCAAGAGCCAAACGCATCATAATTGGTCACCGCTGTTGGTGGCCTCAGTTTTGAAGAACCACATGCAGAGCACCTTGTGGTTATCTCTGACAGGCAGTCAGTGCTCATATCCTTTTTTGCTATTATTAGACTGGCTGCATTGGCATTATTGTATCACTTAAAGCATCAGAGATTTCCAGTTAGGGTAGGGTAGGTAGGAAGCTCAATAAAGCTCAGCCTATGAGCAGGTAGGTTAGTTATTTCATTTTCTATCTTAGAAGGTAGAGAAGAAACCTGCTAGACAGTCTAATCCTAGCAGGTAGTAGTGTAGGTAGAGAAACATATGAGACCAACAGTCTAATCTGGTCTCATGGAGTAATAAGGGTAGAAGTAGATTAGGTTTATTTTTTCCTGATTAAAAGATTAATGATGTAAAAGGGTCTGCAAGTCCAAATGCACCCAAGAAGAAAAAATGTCAGGACTATAGTGTGGGTAGGTAGTTGTGTGGGAGAATTTTATTGCTGATATGTTGTCTTCATAGTTTGTGGCAGCTGATCTAAGGAAAGAAAAGGATGGTTCAAACAGCAGGCACCTGGCCTACACCAAGAGATCATCTTCTGCTTTATTGGCTCCTTCAAGAAGAAGCCATCCCCATGTGGAGCCACTGTTAGCCCCCCTATGAAATTTTTGACAAGCAAATAGGGGGCTAAATTGTTTTTAAGTCTCCAAGGAATGCATTTCTTCTAAAAACATAGTCTCCTTGAAGCCTCTTCATGTATTTTATCCTTTGACAAGTCCCCTCTACGGATTCCCCCTTTTAAAGCCTCTCTGTTATGTGAAGAAATGCCCAAAGGCCCCTTTTCCTTCTTATTTCTCCCTCGATTAACCTCTATTTCACCCCCCTTTTCTTCCCCTTCTATTTCCCTTCTTACCCCTCATTTCCCCCTAAAATCCCCTTTAAATTCCCCCTTTAACCTTTGTTTTCCCTTCTTCCCCCTTTATTTCTCTATTGTTCCCCTCCTCCACCTTAAAAATTCATTAAAATGAGCCCAAACCCCTTTTTCTGACCTTAATATAGGGCTTAGCCTCTTACCACAGGTCCCTTAACCACTTCCCCACATGTGCCCCGGCGCTGGGACCAAGCACTTAAGTCCCGAGCGCCAATCGCAATCGGAGCTGTCAGCAGGCGCAATTCCTTTGTAATACTCTAAAACCCCGATGCGATTAGTTTATAACGATAAGTCTTGCGACGCGTTCCGCACCGTTGATCTGTCACAAGATCTAACGGCCAGCGCTCAATCGCATTGCCCCGCCCAATCGCATTCGCAAGCCTTCCCTCCATCCTCCGATTCTATCGCAGCCGTCCATTCTGCCGCTGATCTAACGGCTCAGCGCTGTCGCATCGCTGCTCCGCTGCCCCTCTCCATCTCCCTCCGATTAGACATGGACCGTCGATCTGATCCCAGATCCGACGGTTGGTGTTTAATCGCAGTGTCTCCCCAATCGCGATCGGAACATTCATTTTGTGCATTGCAATTGCTCCCCGCTCCGTCCTCCGATTGCGATTGGCCCAAGTTCATCCTGTCTGTCCGTTGTGTGAAGATCTAACGGTTTTGATTTAACCACCCCCCCGGCACGGTCGGCCCCACATCCAAGGCTCCGCCCCTTGTTTGTTGGTTATTTCCTTTGTAATTCGCCCGAACGCTAAACTTTGGTTTTTCACACTATGCGTTCATTTCTCCGCTCCGCTCCGCTGTTTCCATTGTTTCTCCATCGCTCCACCATCTCTCCTCCTCCACGACATTTCTCCACCTCTGCCCGGTCTATAATATGTTTATTTCATAGCGCAGACAACACAGAGATGGCTAGTTTAGCGCTGCCAGCAGAAGCAGCAGAAGCAAGATTTAAAAGGGATTAACGCTTATTATCGACACAATTAACGTTTTAATCCCGCATTCAAAGAATTAAGGCACTGTTTGAAGATGAAGAGCGCACCAGCAAGTCATAATTGCGCCACCTAATAGCAGAGCGCATTTACTCCTGAAGTACGACTTCCCACATCATTCTCCATGCCTCCTCGAGCCCTGAAAAGATTAATCGCCCTGTCTGAGCCGCAATAATGGAGGAATGGAGGATCCATGCAGATATTTCATCCAGTTCATTTATTTCAGAGTGGCAGCATAGAGCTCCAAGCACCACAAGGACTCCAAAGAATATCAGAGGTCGATTTTGACCTGACAGAGATCTCTGACTAGTCTTAGAGTACATTCAGCGTTGCAGACAGCCATTAAGCAGCATGGGTGTGAACACCCCTGCCATTATGTCTGAATGAGTCTCAATTAATTGTCTATCCACCTCTGTTTTCTCTCTTCTCCTATAAAAAATCCCTGAGAACGAATTGTAAAGGTTGTTTTCGGTTGCTCGGTTGTTGTCGCCTTGCTGGGCATCTATTGTTAGAGGGATTCAGTTTGACTATAAGAACAGTCGTGGAAGGGAAGTTGCAGAGTAGTTTGTATGTAATAGGCTGGGAGGAGAAGTTGGGACTGTATTAGCCATTGAGACATATTGTACATGACTGGTTTTGCATCAATTAATCAAATCACATTTCACAGGATCCTGGTCTATTACTATAGGTGATGTTTTCTTACTCTGTTTATTACATTTCCATATTATTTCATGTTCTTCTAGTAGGCATCAGAATAATGGTATAGGATTCACCCTTGTTAGGTGCCCTATGCTGTCTGCTCTCCCTACCTTTATGTTTTCTGCTCCATGTGCTATCTAAGAGTTAATTCGTGGGTTTAACCAGCGCAGCGGATGTTATTGCCTGCTGGCTAATGTATGAACTTGGGGGTTTGCCTCTTAGATGTTTCTTTGTAATCTTATCTATGTTTTTCCCTTGGAGTTGCTAAAGCAGACCTGGAGTTAAATGACCTCTGGTCTGATCTATAAGCCGCCCCTTTGTCCACCTTTGAGAGCTACCTTTGAGTATGTCCAAGCAGGTCTGAAGTTAAATGACCTCCGACCTGATCTATAGATAGAAAATTGGTTGCTTTCCTTCTTTCACTTTCCTCTTTAATGTTCCATTCCACCATCTACCTAAAAGATCCTTTAGTGTAGATGACTTGCCCTTTGAAAGCCTTGGCTAGTTGTTGCATGTAATTTCCTTTCATGACTCCATAGCCCAATGGTTGGCACTGTCTTGGCCTATCCTCTTTGCTGAAACATCCTGCTGCTTTGTTCCTTTTCTCCCATTGCTTTCCCAGTCCATGATCTCTTAACCAACCCAGCAACCCTTCAACCAAATCATTTAAAACCCCCCTCTGTGCTTCATAACTAGCCTAACATCTTATTTTTGAGCTTCAAAGAGACATATCATTCTTTGCTCTATTGGAGAGATCCCTCTCCAGGTCCAGGAGGGCTAGATCCTAGGGCCCCAAAGTGGTTCTGATGTTGTCTCATCTTTTGGTCTTGTAGTACGAAAATGGCTGTGGGAACCCCAACATATGTATTCGATTTTTGTGATTTCCCCTAGCTTAAAAGTGCAAACAAACTGATTCAATAACAGGCAGTAAAACATTCCAACTGGAAGATTATGGAATTGGATCCCATGTTTCGTCCCCGTCTCGAATTATTGCTCCAGCAGAGAGGAGGGCAGCTTTATTTGCTTCAAGGTCTGCATCTTTGTTGTTGTCTCTCAACACATGGTAGTAACTCAGCTTTTGGAACAATTTCCCCAAGCTTCTGATTCTAGATATTAGCCTTGGAAATCTAAGATCCCGAGGGGAAGAATTTGTCACCATAATTTTAATTATCACTTGGGAATCCCCAAAAATATTAACCTCCTTGATTTCTAGATTCAAGAGCAATTTTAGACCTTGAAAGAGGGCCAAAGCCTCAGCTTGAATGCTGGAGTTGATCCCCATACCCCAAGCAAAGCTGTGGATCAAAATGCCTTCAACATTCTTTACAATACCTCCTGCCCCAGCCCTTCCAGGATTTCCCTTTGATGCCCCATCAAAGAAGAGAGAGTGCACCTGTTGGTTGGAGATCTAGTCTTGAAAATCCGCATTGTTCTTCCCCCTTATTTTCCAATCTTTAGAGGGGGAAGTGTGGCTGGTAGCTTGATGAAATTGCAGGTTTAGGGAGGCACCCCAAACTGAATCTAGTTGATTAAGATTTGAAGCATCTTTTTGATCTTCCAAGCTCTCTTTTAACTGGAATTTTATCTTGGCCGCTACCACCTTGACATCATGCTGAGTATCTCTAAAGATTCTGCTGTTTCGCTCTAGCCAGATCTGGCAGCAGCAGATTTTAGGGAGGGAAGACCAAGCCTTTTTTATCACTTTGTTTTTGGGAGGGGGACCGGGGTAACTGTTTTGCCAATTTGCAAATAGATCAGTTATAGAGGTGGGAAGAACAAAATTGGGGTTCCAGTAATCCATCAGCTCGCTCCAAACCTGCACAGCGAAGTTACAATTCAAGATCAGATGTGTGGCACTTTCCACATTCTCTCTGCACAAAGAGCACCTGGACGGACCGTGAAATCCATGTTTCTGCAGTTTGTCATCAGTAAGGATTTTCTTGTGGCATAAAATCCAACAGAACATGTCGATTTTAGGCAGAGAATGGAGACTCCAGATCGCAGTCCAAGGAGCAGGGTCCGGGGGGACGTGCGGCCTCAGGGTGAGATTAGCGTAGCCTTGAGCTACAGTGCATCTTGCAGACAGCAATCCCCAGCCACGCGAATCTCTTCTGCGCATATGCGTGGGGGAAATACCATTCAACTTGGAGCGAAGATAGTTGCAGTCCTGGAGAAGCTCCGGGGGCACATCAAAAAAATTCCAACCTGCCCAACGCATTCCATCCCAAGTGGAGATATCCCACAGAGTGGATTTCCCAGCAGCAGTCAACCAGCAGCGCAGCGCGTTCAAAGAGGAACAGTCACCAATCGGATCACGATCCAATACACGATCTGTCCATATATTTATATTCTTGTCGTTCCCAGGAATCCAATAGGCGTTGGAGCTGATCAGGGGGGCAGCTTTGGAACATAGTCTAGCAAAGGGAGAGACGCCTTGAGGGAGAGGACCGTCCAGGCATCTGAGTCTCTTGCCTTTAAAATATTTCTTCCAGAGAGCTAATTGGGCCCAGCCAGGCTTGGGCGCAATAATTCTCCAGAGCATCTTGGCTCCCATGGCCGTGTTCTGAAGAGAAATATTCTTGAAATTTAGCCCCCCCTCCCTCAGAGGTTTGGAGACAATCTCCCACTTAACCAGTGGGAATTTCCTCTCGTTTTGTTTTCCCCCTTCCAAAAGAAGTTTCGAATGTGTTGGTCCATTTTCTGAAGAATGCCAATTGGAGCCAAGAGTACAGAGAACTGAAATAGGGGAAGACTGCAGAGAACAGCTTTAATGAGAACTGACTTGCCCGCAATATTGAGCCAAGTGAATCCCCAAGCCTGGAGCTTATTTTTGAATTTTTCCACTTAGGGGAGCCAATCCTTGCTGAAGGCCCTCTTGAGGAATATAGGGAGCCCAAGGTATTTGAAAGAAGTCCAAGCTGGAGAGGCTGCGAAACCAAAACATCTTGCAATGGAACTGAGCAAGCTGGGCGGAGTATTCCAACTGTAAATATGGCATTTCCCCTTGTTGAGACTACTTCCCGACACCATACAAAATTCATATATAGCTTCTTTAAATATGTTGGCCGAATGAATCGAAGCAGCCCCTAGCAGCAAAGTATCATCTGCAAAGAGGGCGTGATTAATGCTTTTGACTCCTCTGGCAATGCAAATCCCAGAGATCTCCTGCTCTTGCATTTTCTTGTTTAGATGGAAACTGATAACAGAGGCCTGGAGGAAAAATAGTAGGGGAGAAAGAGGGAAGCCCTACCTTAGTCCTCTTGAGGCTTTGAAAAAAACCACTGCTCTGCCATTAACAAGGGGAGCAATCCATGGCTCCGAAATACAGGCCCGAATCTAGTTTATAAATTTCTCCCCAAAGCCAAATTTTTCCAGAAAATTCAAGAGGAAACAGTGCCTAACTCGGTCAAAGGAATTAGCTAAGTTTAGTTTGATAGCCATACCTCTTTCCTTACGCTGCTAGCTTGAGAGAATTGCCTCTTGAACCAAGATGAAATTGTCCACTAGCGGTCTACCATGAATAAAGCCCCCTTGATTTTCTGGAATGATTATGGGGAGAAGATATTTTAGCCTGTTTTCTATTACTTTGGTGATCAACTTGTAACCAGTGTTACAGAGGGAGATGGGGCGAAATCTGATGAAGGAGCTAGCGCCTTTCTCCTTGGGGATGAGTGCAAGGAACACAGAGTTTGTACCACCTCCTATTTTCTGACAGTCTTGGGATTTTTGAACCATTTTATAGAGATCTTTTTCCACAATGTGCCAACAGGTTTGCAGAAATCTGGCGGAGAATCCATCCGGTCCTGGTGCTTTGTCAGGATCCATGGCAAAGAGAGAATTCTTGACCTCAGCCTTGGTGACTTTAGCTTCAAGAAGTTGGTTCATCTCAGCAGAAATTGAAGGGATGACCCAGTCCAGGAGATCAGAATTTTGAACCGGTCATCCTCCTTGTCAACTTTGGAGTGAAGGTGTTAGTTCCTAGATCCACCTTGGGGTGAAATAAAGTGAGGAAAGAAGGACAACACCAAACCACGCTCAACCTCGTAGCTAGCCCTACGAGGACATGAGAGGGCTTTCTCCGGGTCAACTCAGTAAAAGATGTCCAATAGACCCTGAGATGACCTATAATGGATACTGATTTTAGGCTAGTAAATAAATAGGAAAGAGGTATTTTGATGAATGACTAGGTTTCAGGGATGTATGGGACAAAGAACAGCATGAGCAGAGAAATTAATTCAAAGACACAGATTATCTCATGAGGCAAGATAGGCAAGAGGTTTAGCATTCAAATTTGAAATAATATGGAGTGAAATATTGTTGAGAAGCCAAAAAGGGCATGTATAATGAATCCTTTTCAATAGAAGAAGACATACAGAAACATGAACGCTTTCCCAAGGCAAAGCAATAAACAGGATTCTACCTTTCTTACTTAAAAGCATTCAACTGGAGATGATTATGAATTAACTATGAAACATAACAAGATACATATGAAACAGAAAGAAGAAACATATGCTAAACTCACGCCACATGAATCTCATAAACCAGAGCTGTAACCTTTCATTAATTCTCTGTCAAAGCTGTACAGTGAAGTGCTGAGTTATTCTTCCACACTTTTCCCAGAACTCAGACCCTTTACAAATGATTTTCAATACAATAAATAAACTCCACTATGAGAAAAAAAATCGATCAAAATAGGGAGTTGTTTCAACTAAAATTATAAAGATAGAAAAGAGCCATTCTTCTGTTCTAAAGATAGAACAACGTTCCCCTTGAATCTCTCTGATGACTTATTAAAAGACAAAATCAGGAGCGTAGGCCCTTTTGAATTATTGACTGAAGTCATAAATAGGTAATCGAAACCTATTTCTCTGCCATGGTGGATGTCTTTGTTCTAAATTTAGGCTTTCCGGTCTTTGACTGCCACTTTCCCTTTTGCCGTTGAATAAAAACCATTTTTTTATAATTAGCATCCTTTGCAACATTTGGGGCGCTTTCACCTTGACGTATCAAATTCTCCCCATGTACAGTCCATCTCCATCCATCCATTGTATGCCAATGAAACTCTACCTATACACCATCTTCTGATCTCATAAATAATGAACCTAACATGGACATGAAAGATGGCCTGACAATCGCTCCAGGTAAACTTGATAGAGACAAATGAGGACCTTGATACACCATTATACTGATACAAGCGACCATCCTTTCCCACCACAAAAACTACATTATATCTCAATAGTTCCTGATCTAAAATGAAAGCGACTTATGTATTTTGAGGTTGCCCACAGTCTTGCCAAACAAATTTTCGCAATGCAACCGTGAACTGAAAAGTGTTTCCACTTCTGCTGACAAAGAAGAGTGCATCTTCTTATTTGATATTATTTAGCACATCTTGATTATGCTTTCCAGATACACCTCGTGGACAAAAATTAACACATGTAGAATTCACTGTCAATCTGCTATTTGATTTTTACATTTAAATCCCCTATTGGCGCTCGAAACTCTGCTCAACCGGAAGGTAGTCAAGTGAATGGGGTTGTCGAAGACGTGCTATGATTCGATCGTATCGGAGCAAAAGAATTGATCAATTTTCGAAAAATTGGGAAGAAATGATGAATTTTTGGGTATGGGGTTCGCACCGTGCGCTCTGCACTCCCCAGCCGCAGCCGGGATGCGCCGCGTCGCAGTAATTTTGTGTCAGAAAACACTCTACGCGCCGCGCGCACCTTCAAAGGCAATCGCGCAGTGTACATATACATATATATATATATATATATATATATATATATATATATATATACGACGATGATCTCCTTCATATCAGATTTGTTGTTCCTCTTCATTCATTTTGAACATAGGATCACTGCACGTTCATACAGTTCGGTCTTGTGCTTGGTACTTAGGAAATTCATCCCTTCTTCTTGTAAACAATTTGGATCTCCTCCAAACAGAGATAGAGCTTTCTTTGGCACCTATTTTCAGTCTTAATATTCTTTGAAAATCGCACGGAACAACCTTCGATACAATGAGAAATCAGAATTCAATGTGCTGGCTGCTTAATCTCTATGGTTCCCTCATCAATGCGGCCATAATACCTTGAAAATATGAGCATATATAAATCTGGAACAGGTTCCTTATTTACATGTCCTTGGATCTGAAAATGACAACCACCATATATTTAATCTCAACTACTGCAAGCCCTCAACTCTGGACATTATGACTTCGATATCAGCTGGTGGTGGTAGCAAATCTTCTTGGAACTGGTCCCCTGAATGATAAATAACTCGACTCTTCTAGTGTTGGTGAAAAATAATATCTTCGGCCCTCCTATAGGCTGATTAGACTCCTTCCCTTGGCAATGTCACAAAAAAATTGGATCTGGAAACTACAGTGCAAGATTCTTATGCAAATAGAGAAAATTATACTACAGATGTGTTTTAATTGCCATTTTGATTTTGGCTTGAAATGATGACTTTTCTTGGTTGATTTTCTGCAAGGATAGGAGCTACTGAAACCTGGAAAGATGACCAGGGCTGCCTGAAGAACAGTAGAACTTGAAAAACCTTATCAATCATGTATTAAACAAACTTGATGATTTCTTCTTCAAAAAAGAGTTTTGAAGAAGAAACATCCATGAGCATTATAAATGATGAGAATCTTGAAATGAAAACTTATTGAAGACATTCTCATGGTCTGCGAGCATTATTTAACATTTCTAAAGACCAAACCCTAGACCTAGAAACTGAAAGACTCTTTTTGAACAAAACACCATCCATGACTATGAATGACTGAAACATTGACTTTGATGAATTTTGAGAAATTTTGACCAACCCAGCAAGTACAAGCATGAGTGAAAATGAGAAAACCAAGCCCTTCCGTCAGTAAATGGCATGCCCCTAACGGAATGCAACTAAGCGAATCGAGCGAGACACCTAAAAATGAAATGCAAAAAGAGTTTTTGATCTTCCTCATTCTTTGAGGACCGACTGCATCGACTCTGTGTCGTAAGGGAATGCTGCTCGTTTGATGCTTGCAAAGTCTTTATGGTTGGAGTTGTCTTCCTTGATCTTAGTACTGGTATTGAAGCATTTGTTGGCTTGAGTTTGCTTGTGAACGAAAGAGGAATTTCTGTCTCCCGCTTTGAGCCATAGGCAGCGAGACTTAATCCTCCAAAACTCTTCTTCAGCCAGGCAGGCTTTGTGGAAGTGTTGTTGGAGTTGAACCTCCTTTTCGAGGATTTATCTAGTTACATATGCCTCTTCTAAAAGCAAGTGGTGTGCTTCCAGTTGACTTTGTAGATTTTTCCTTTCAGCTGCTGGGTTAGGAAGAATTTTGGCCCAGCACTTTAGGGCAGCTTTCGTTCTTCTGAGATTTTCTTCCCACACGTAGAAGGGTGATCCATTGACTGGCTGAGACCAACTTTCTTTGACAATCTGCATGAAATTGGATTCCTTGACCTAGAGGGGGCTAAATCTGAACGGAATGGGGCCGAGGTCGGGGTGAGCCCGGAGATCAAGCTTGATAGGCTTATGATCAGATATGCTGCAAGGAAGGATTTGCATACTAGCATCTAAACCAAGCAATAGAAAGGAACTTTGGACAAAAAATCTATCCAGTCTTGCTGCTATGTGACCAGGGCCTACTCTTTTGTTTGACCAAGTGAACTTACCTAAAGAGGGCTTGATGTCCAGCAAATCCCAATCTTGCAGAAGATCCTCTGCCCATTCCCTCGCCGGATCTCGCACAATGCAGCCTCCTCTCTTTTCAGAGGAATGCAAAGTGAGATTGAGGTCACCTGCAATAATGATGTTGTCAAGGTTCCCTAAATCTGCCTGGCTTCTTATAGAGTCCCAACAGGCCTTTTTTTCTCCAGCATTGGCCGGTACATATACATTAAAGAGACAAAAGTATTCTTTAGTGACAAGATGCTGCATTTTTAGGAGCAGCCAGTGAGTGTTTGAAATTTCAGAAATTAACGAGAACTTGCTATCATTCCAAAGAGTGCCTAACCCTCCAGAGGCTCCTCGGGCTGAGACAGCTTTTGCTTTGCTTTTACTCCAGATTCTTTTACTTGATTGGAGGAAGTCTGCGTCCTCCATCTTGGTCTCCTGGATAAGGAATATGTCCGGGGCTTCTATTCTTATTAAGTTTCTTACGGCCTCTTCCTTGGATTTTCTCCCCATACCCCTATAATTCCAGGAGACTATTTTCATTATTTACCTTTGTTCTGTTGGGCTCCCTTGGAGCCTTCGGGCTGGTTTCTCGCCATCTTCGGCTTTTTTGCTAGCAGCTTCTCCAGAGTTGGTTGGTTGCCCTGTAACTTGTCCTTGAACGTTTCCTGTTCTCTTTTCTCCCGATCTGTTTTGCGGCCTCTTGTGGATCTCCTAACAGAGGCTTGGGAGTCGCCTATTTCTCCTTCCTCCTCCGAGTCTTCCGACTCATGTTCCTCTTCCTCGACTTCAACAGGGATTCCTTTTGAGCTTTCTGCAACACTTGCATCTTTGGAAGAAATAGAGGGGTTACCTTTGTCTGGAGATACTGTCTTTTGGCCCTCGACCTCCTGGGTGTCCTCTTGATGCGAGCTTAGAAGTTCGAACTTGTTTTCTGGAGCGAGCTTAGACAGGATCTGCTGAGTAGAGGCCTGTTGGGGACCTTTGCCATTAGGGCCTCCCGGATTTTGGACCTTGTGAAAGGTTTTGGAGCGCTTGACTTGGTTCCAACCGTCCTCCTTCCCTTGCACAGCCTCGACGTTGGACGGGCATCCTTTGGCGAAATGGCCATAGACATGGCATTTCCGACATTTGAAGGGCAGCTGCTCATAGTCCAATTTCTGCACATGCGACCAGCTTCCGACTTTGATTTTGACGGCCTCTGGCAGTCCAACCTCTAGATCTACTTCCACGCAAATCTTGGCGCAGTCATACTGATCCTTGTTGTTTTCTCGATCTATGAATTTCCCAAGGGCATTCCCAATATGCATCAGAGAGTCCCAATTCCAGCAGTGAACTGGGAGATTTGGGAGTCTAACCCACACCGGGACTGCTTTGCGCACGTCCATTGCAGGATTAAAGTCCGAAGTCCACTTATTTAGATACAAACCCCGAGGGCCCATGAAGTAGGGGCCGTTTTGGAAGATCAGGTCTTTGTCATCCTTTGAAGAGAACTCGAAGAGAAAGTATCCCCTCCCAAAAAAATAAGAAGTAACACTTTCTTTGATCAACGGCGCCCAGTTTCTGCTGACCCAACTCTCAGTGGTTTTGGGAGATGGCCATAGCCCAGTGAACTGGCCTATGAGAGTTCATTCGGCCAGTGATAAAGCAACCGGGATTGGAGTCTCTGCAGGAAGAGATATCTCAGGTATATCATCTAGTTTCTTAACAAATTTCGCAGCTTCGGAGTTCTTCTTCTCAGGAAGCCCTGCCAAGAGGCGATCGAAGGCCTCAGCAGTAGAGGGCGGCGGAGGGGGAGGAGGAGGCGCCTGGGGAGAACCCAGCCCCTCCATGGGCGCAAACCCTAGAATGAACGCTTACCGGTTCAAGATGCGCTACAGGGGCGCCCAACAGGCGTTCGCTCCAAAGATCAATCTTAATCCTCCACAGGTCCACTAGAAAATGGGATAGAACATCCGATCTATTATTTGAGTTGTAATATCAATGATACGGAAGTTAAGTATTTGTACGTAGAAAATATTGCATTGGAAATTGTTCAAGTTGTCCAAATTTTTCGCCACTATATCATGTTCCAAAAGACTATTGTCATTTCGGATTGAAACCCCACGACTTATATCTTATCACGTCAATTGCTGGGGGGAAAATACTCAAAATGGATTGTCATTTTACAGGAATTTGATTTGGAATTCATCAAATCCAAGTCAAAGAAGTCATTAGTTTTGGCTGAGCTTCTCTGTGACCTTCCCTTTGATAGTACTGCTACTATGTCGGAACCATCAATTCCTGACAAGTCTCTATTTCTAATTGGATAATCTGATCCTTGGTATGGATATTTCATCATTTATCTCCAAACTCAAACTTTTTGGCATGATACCTCTCACTCTGAACAATGACGCATTCGATACCAAGCCAAATATTATCTTATTGTCAGCGATTCACTTTATCATTATGGTGTCGATACAATTTTAAGAAGGTGCCTCATTCATGAGGAGACCCAAAAGGTTTTAAATGATTGTGATGCGTGGGCTTGTGGTGGAAATTTATCTGGATACGCTACCATGCAGAAGATACTACGCACCAATTACTTTTGGCCTACCATATTTCTCGACTGCATCCTCGTGGTCAGAAGTTGTCATGTGTGCCAAATTTTTTATCGTAAAATCCGCAAACCACCAGCGCCAATGCATCATGTTTTCTCTGTGGGACCATTTTCGAAATGGGGTATTGACTTCATGACTTGTAACCCTTGTTCATCTAGGGGACATGGTTATATTATTGTCGCAATATAATACTTTACCAAATGGGTCGAAGCAATGACTGAATTGACTGCCAAGTTAGGATTGTCACATGATAATTCTACTCCTTATTATCCACAATCAAATGGAAAAGTTGAGGCTATCAACAAGATTCTTAAACGTATGCTTCAACGAATGATAGGAATTCGTAAGAGAAACTGGCATTTGATCCTGTACTCAGCCTTGTGGGCGTACCGAACCTCGATGAGAAACACAACTGGATTTACCCCTTTTCAATTGGTGTATGGTCTAGAAGCTATCTTGCCTATCCAATGTGAAATACCATCGTTAAAACTCGTAATCGACTTGTTACCTGACACCTCAGAAGAAGAAGCACGTCTTTTTAACCTCATCCATCTTGATGAAACGCATCGTGAAGCCCAATTGGCCAACAAAGTGCATAAAAGGCATATAAAGGCACAATATGACAAAAATGTCCAGCCTCTCATATTCTCAGAGGGTGACTTGGTCCTTCTTTATGATCAAGAAGCTGATGTAATAGGTACAGAAAAATTTGAGCCATTATGGAATGACCTCTATATTGTCAAAAGAGTTCTTGCTAAGGGTGCCTATGAGTTAGTTTATTACGATGGAATTACGTTGGCGCAACCCAGAAATGGGTTGTATCTGAAATGTTACTATGCTTAATCATGAGCGTAGTAATTTTTTGGATTATATTGTATATATATGTTGTTGATTTTCATTTACTATCTTATTTTGTTTTTTATAATTTTCTTGACGTTAGTAATCCGCTTTACATTTCATCATAGATGTTTGAATCTTTGGAACCATTTGTTGGATATGTTGATGGTGCTAGTCATAGTACGTAGAATCTATCCTCTGCATCATGGGCCATTTTCGCTCCGAACGTCTAGTTAGTGATTTTTCAAGGGATTTGTATTGATAGATCAACAAACAATATCGTTGAGTATAGCGTGTTGATTTAACTTCTCTCTGATGCCATCTCATTTGGTATTAACCGCATCATTATAAGGTTAGACTCAAAACTTGTGGTATTACAACTTACTAGTGTTTATACTGTTAGAAATCCAACACTTCATCATTTGTTCCTAAGAGTTTGAATTTTGGAAAGACACTTTGATTTAATTCAATATCAACACATTTCAAGAAATTTGAACACATTGACTGATTCTTTGGCTAATCAATTTTTAGACAGACATTTGCAGCACATGTAAAGAAAACATTCACATAATTGAATAGGATTACGTAATAAACAGAGGAAAACATTGAAATCAAATAGATAGATAGTTATAGGTTCTTACAAAAATTTGTGTCCAAGACACATTGGTCATCTGAACTCAAAATGTATGCAATATGTCAAAAATAAACTAGTGGTGCTCATGGTAACATGCTATAAATCTAGCTATCCTACGCAGTAACCGCATCAAGCGGTTAGGAACACCTATAGTGTGGCGCTACAGTCACATGGGTAACTCTTCGATCCAACAATCTGGAATCCTGACGTTCAACCCATCTATGTGCTACCGAAGCTCAATCAGAGTCTCATCCATGTCTAGATCTTGGAGGAGTGCTCTCCCAACAACCCTCTCTACTGGCTCAAATGCTGCATGCTCTAGTTCCTCCACCGGTTGAACTCGACCAACATCTGAATTACATCAAAACTTTAGTTTAGTCTTGGGAAAATATCAAAAATACAAAAACATTGTATAAACCTTAGGAAAATAAAAAACATGGTTGAAACATTCTTACCTATTGCACCCCACTGACCGCCTTCTGGTAAAGCTAAGTCTAGATCTCCTCGGAAATCAACACCTACGTATGCATACTGATCAATGGCGGCATCCTGTTGCCTGAACCAGGAAATGAACGCAGTCAAGATCACAATGGTATATTGGCCTGTATGCCTGCTCATTAGTTCTACCCATATTTGCATCCTCAGATCTCTAGGATTAGACACATCCAACATTACATGCTAAGGCTGCATCAATGGAATCCTCTCTAAGGCAAATGAAATGAGGATTGAACCATAACTGAAGTTCTTATTCCTTCCTCCCTTTTCTTTATTTAGTTTTTCCTTTATTTGGGAAAGTACATCTTCAAACCAGTTGAATATTGTTGGCTCCATGCACTCTAGTGCATACTGCATATATGATCTATTCGCTAAATGTAGTGTAACGATGCCGGAAAGTTTTGCGATCATGAAAAGAATGGTTCTCAAAGGCAAATCTCGAACGTCCCAGATGTTTCAATTCCCATATTTTCTTGGCTCTGCCCCTAGATAGAAATACTACAAAACATAATCTCTCACAGTCTCTCCTCCAAGAGCAGACCCTGAGAGGGAAATAGGCAAGCCTCTCCTCGACAAACCTTTGAGAAAATATACATCCTCTACTGTAATAGGAACCACCTTTTTCCTAATGTGAAATGCCTCAATAGCCGGATCCCATGCTCGAAATAGGAACTCCAAGAGTTCTATATGTTTCCTCATCCCTAACAAGCGGAAGTACTTTAACAACCCACAATATCTTAGGGATCTTACTGTACCCGGATCATTTAGGGAAACCATATTCTGTTCTTCATGATATATTTCTCTCCATGTAATCGTCATTATATTCTGATGAAATCCTGAAACATAACCATAAGACTCATTAGACTCCTTTCAATGCAAAAAATTAGACAAATTTTGGGCATAGTGCAAGAAACCAAAATGGAGATTGCACCCAACACAGTCTTGAACAAGGGACAATGCATTGCATATGCAGATAGACTTCGGTTTAGGTGCTCTACAATGCACTTTTCTATGCTCAAGGGTGTGTTTCCCTTTTTGGAAGTAAAATTTACCCTAAGGGGCTCAAAACCCTAAAAATTTGTAATGAAAGAAAATGAAATGATTACTTAAAGAAAGAGAGGGTTCATGGCACTAACCTGGATCAAACAACGATGAAAAATATCCACAGAATCGATCGCAATTAGCAGCTAAAGTGCGGGGGCAGAAACAGGTCCAGAGCTCCAAAATGCAAATGGTAACTATTGAATGGAAAAAATGAATAGTAAAACTCTTTTTATTTAGTCATTTAATTTTTTATTTATTGCTATGACTATGGTTTTATTATATTTTTATCGTGAAACAGGTATTTTTAATCCATTTGATGTTGTTCTAAACAAGTTTTACAACTGATGAACAGATTGGTCGTGCAGATTTATTTAAAGAATGATTTGACCACAAAGCATATTTTTTATCCTTATTTTTCAAGCTTTGTTAAAATTTAAAAAGGACTTGAAGTGCACTTTTATCTCTTTTTCAAGCTTCGATAACAGTGAAAAAGGAACCCTTGGAGTCTTCTATTAGCTCTTTTCAGACTCTGATAATGTGAAAAGATTGTTGAGCACTTATATTTTCAAGCTCATAAAAGTAAATGAATTGATATCTACTCAGTATAAGTTTAACCCTTTTCCAGACTGAGATAGATTATTTACGAAAAAGGAATACCTTGGTCAAACATGACTAAAAAGGTTGTCTCAGATATTATTTTACACTTTTTTGAATCTGAGCGACAACTTTACGAAAAAGTACTTATGGAGTTTTCTTTTCGTCCTATTTTTTAAACTCTCTAAATATGAAAAAGGATCAAGTTATCATTGTCGTTAGGCTCGTTAAAACATAAAATAGTGACACGCTTGTCGATCATGGAAAGAATCGAATTTCATTCATCACTAGAATCGTTAAATTATTAAATAGTGATACATTGTTCACCCGAAGGGTTGAATTATAGATCAAGCATATGTTATCCTACTCAAGCTTGTTAAAAAATAAAGAGGTACTGGTCAAAAAATGACAAGGGAAAAATTGGGAAAGTGAACAGAACTTTTTACGGTAGCAGGTCGCTCTTGAACATGAAATTTCACTCCATCACCGTGAATATTTGGGTTGGGTAATCTTCTTGATGGTTCATTCATACCTATGGTTCATCATACCTTCTCTTCGATTTTGGGTCAATGCTGCCAACTCATCTCAGTGTCATCGATATGTTCAAGAGAAGTCATCTAGTGAATACTCATCCTTCTGCAATACTCATAAACCTTCATTCTCATGAAAGACATCCCTAAACATTGCTATATCAAGTCATCCTTTGTCTCCAAAATAAGTAACTCTTGTTTCCAAAAAAGTGGCTTCTTGTCGAAGGAAAATCATCATCCAGGAATTTCACTTAGAAACATCATATTCCAGTACCATGAGGCTTGTTACAACATTGACAAGATCCTCTCTTCCGGATTTTTGACCGAAAGATTTTGTTTGGCGTTCGACACCAAACCATATATTCACGCCTTATGAAATGTACTGCAGTACCTTGAGGGCCATTGACATCAATGGTGGTTCTCTCGCATTTGTTAACAACTCACATCATTAGTTGGTAATCAAATGATGTCTTACCATGTTTGACTACAAATCATATATTCGCATGGCTAGACTTGTACCTGAATGATTGAGTGAACAAGAAAAGAAGACCCTGGATCTAGTTTCAACCATCTGAGCTGCGATTTTAAGATTGTTGTACACATCATCTATACAGTGACCTTACATACAGATCGTCATCCGAACATGGGCCTATATCTGTAGGCATTTCTGTATTGGGAAACATTCCAATGTAGACGACTTTCTGCACTATGTACATGTTATTAGATAGTTTATGTGCTAAGCATGGGAATGCCTTCCCTTAGAAATTTGTGATAAAGAGGATATATCATGATGTAATTTATTGTAACATTGATGTAGGTCGCCACTCCGCTTCAGCTCCAACCCATCACAGTGTAAGACATCTCATTCAAAAAATATTTTTATTATTATTCTCACTTCATGCTTTAGGGGGAAATCTGTTATAGGTAAATTTCGGCGCCATTCCCAATGACCTGGTTAAACTGGACATCATCCCCAGAACCAATGAATAGGTTCTATCATCTCCTATCATTTCATTTTCTACATGCCATAAGACAAAGAACAAATAAAAATCATCCCTGACCTCCATTGCAAGGTTTCCAAGATTTGAAGTATATGTTATAACACCTATGAACTCACCAATGCAGTCTCTCAAGGGGCTAAGTGCATTTCATATGAAGGCAACTCCACTCAAGGGTGCTCTACAAAGAACTTCCTGACACTCAAGGGTGCGTTGGTCAATTAGGAGCAAAATTCTCATTGTTCTGGAATCTTCACTTGGCTAGTGCCTTCTAGAAGAGTGTATACGTTTCAAACTTTGAATCCATGTGTCCATTTGATACCTCTGAGCTTGGGAACATGTCTTTCCTATTATTAGAAAGTCATTGATTGTAAAAATACCTTCAGCTCATCTATAAATTGAGCACAGATCCTAGTGCTTGAGAAGGAATAATTTGAGTAGAGAAATGCTGGTGGAATTTCAATTGAGGAATTTATTTGAGTGATATGCTGCTAGAGAGATGTTCATTGTGATGAGGTTGGGATGATGTTGGAGATGGTGACATCAAATCAATCGTTGGTTGTAACCTCCCCTTGTATCCATTAATAAAGATTGTTGTTTACTTTCCCACATATGTATCTGTATAAGCTTTTGTCTTTCATATTATGAATTATTATCTAATGTATATGGTTCATGTTTCATTGATTTAACTGAATAACTTGAATAGGCATCTATATATTTCTATCTCTTTGTTGTTTAGTGTTCATTCTTGCAAGAAATATTTTGGCGATCTAGCTTGGATTTGAAGCTACAGCAAGAGTGACAGAAGGAGAATTGGAAGCACTTGGATTCCAAGTAAGTTTCTTGATCTATTCTGTGTGTCTATTTACCATTAGGAAAAGTACCTGTAAAGTCTTTAACCTGTTGTTCTAAATGCATAGAACCACATTTAGGGAAGAATGTTTTATCCGTAATTCATAATTCCGCATAACACTACAAATAAATTAAGGTTTCTTTTTAAGGACAAGCTTAATCCTAAGCTAAAGGAACCAGTGATAATTAATGAAGAAGCGAATGTGAAGTCTTCAAAGGGAAATAAAAAGGCTACAGAATAAGGGAAAATAGAGTATGCTAGCAGGAAAGGGAAAGGAGCTCTAAAAGCTAGCAGAACAATACATAAGGGTAATATAAGGATGACAAGAATACAAGAAAAGTTAAACCTCCTTGCTTAAGCTGCAGAATTATGGAAGAATGATCAAGTTACCTCATTAACAAAGAAATATATGAAACCTTAATTTTGTTGAAAAACACCTAATTTTACCTAATCGTTTTGGCATGCTCCATTTTATATTTTTTTACAATTAGTTTATTTTCGATATGTTATGGTAAATATGTCATAAAGGTTTTGTAGCTAAAGGAGAGTAGAAAATACGAGTCAAACACAAGAAATAAGGGCCTTAAAGAGTGTAAATAGTTACATAGTACAATTGCACAGTTTCAGCACAATTCACAGGTTCATGTATCAGTTTTTCCACAAAGGAGGAATATGAGTTACAGTTCCAGATACAAAGCCTACAATGGGTGTGAAAATTTTCAGTCATACACTTCAGCTATGCCTCATCCTTTTCCCAGAAGAATAACAAAGGATGTATACAAAAATTTTAAAATGCTTTGACTAATGTTTAAATGACAAATAGAAATCTTATTAGCTAGAAGGATAGTTTTTTAATTATTTACAATAATTTAAACTCTCATATATTGTAAATATTTTATAGTTATGCTACCATACTTTGTGTATATTAACTTTCCAGTTTTAGTTTTTTGTTTTCTGTAGTGCATTTTAAGTTTGTAGTTTTAGTATGGACTTCAATGTGGCACAATTTATAGGTTGAAGGGTTACTGGTTGGGATACACCCAATAGATCAGGCACATGGTCAATGTGTTATTTACTGTCTCCTAGGGAGACAATATCCCCATTGGAGCCAGTTCTTAGCACTAAGTTTATACTTTCAAAAAAGGGTCAAATTTTTTTGAAAACCAATTAAGAGTTTTATTACAAGAAAAGTGGGCTTAAATGTAGGAATAGGTAAAATTAATGGTGTGAAAAGGTGGCATAAGAGCTTAAAAAGCATGTTAATAAAGTTGTTTATGTCATGCCAATTTTTTTTTACCTAATTATTGCACCAATCGGATGCCAAAAACATGTGGCACTACGAATCTTCAAACTTTTCCCTTCCAATCACTTTGATGAAGATGTATGCAATCTGCTTATTTGTGGAACAATGCCATAGGTGGATTGTTTTGGCCTCAACATGATGTTGAATCAGATATTTTTTATTGATGTGCTTCATTCAATCATATAAATTTGGGTTCTTAGCTAACTTTATTGTAGAAGTGTTGTCAATCAAAAGAGTAGTTGAAGTTTTGTCATTCAGGAAAGTAATTTTCACATCCATTTGATGGAATTTCCAACTGTTCTGAGTTGCCAAGGAAAAGGTTGTCCGGATGGTAGCCCATTTTTCTATGGGGGAAAAAGTCTCCTCCTAATTGACCACTTTTTTCTATGCAAAACCTTTTGCCACAAGCCTGTATTTATGCTTTTCAAGTGAGCCATCTGCTTTATACTTGTTCTTGAAGACCCACTTGTAGCCTATTGGTTTGGTTCCCAATGGACGATCAACCAGCTTCCTGGTGCCATTCTTTATCAAAGAATCATATTCTTTCTGCATCACTTCTTTCCATTCGTCATGAGAAGTGACTTATTTGAAAAAAGTTGGTTCAAAATATGTAGACAAATTTAGTTCACAACCATAAGAAACATCCATATAAACAAGTGAATCAGGATCATCTACATTACCTCATGTTGGGTTAAGGGGTCCTAACCCAGGTTCAGAGTATTTGTGTAACCAACAAAACCCTCCAACTTCTGGCCCTTTCGGTAGTGATCTGCTTGTGCATACTAAAGTCTCACCCGAAGCAGTATGGGGGGGTGTTGGGACCATGTTTCTGCACCCTGAGGGAGCTTTTAATGTGGTAGATCTAATCAGACTTACTACAGATAGTATGATAGATTTGCGCATGCCTAGTTAATGGTAAACAGATCTAACTATTTCATAGATTTTCATAGAATACTATGATATATTTCACGCACCGTAGTTAATTGTACTTCATTCATATCTACTTATCTAACATAGAGTAATGCTTGCCCATAGATGCAATTAGCCATTTACAGTAATGAATATGCAACAATGGAACAGATCCATATCTACAATAGATAAAATATAATCTAACACAGTAACTCACATAAGAATCTAAGTTCGCAAAAAATGCCTTCTTTATTAAGATATTTTCAATTCAATACAATCTATCATTCTGCGCACATAGCAACAAAGACCGCACACAGCTTAGGACTTAGGTCTCCGCGCACACAGACAGAAGGAGCCTTTCTACCCAAAAAAAACCCATATTAACAAACATGCCTAACAAAACTGATCCAAGATTTCATTCATCTATTCATATCCTTCCTCACTCGACTCTTACATATTTATATTATCAAAAAAACGAACATGCCATTGTCTCAAACCATGGTTTGAGACTCGTGGTTTTTCCCTTTAACCCTTTACATTAATTAAGGGAATTTGACCCGCCCTAAAGCCCCTTTGACCATCTACGCACACTGTGTGCAACAAAACGTAAAAAAAATTAACCCAAAAAATTACCCCAGGGGTTCCTGCTGCAACAGGCCCCCAACGCAATCTCGTGACTCATCTCAAGTCACTACTGGGCGGTTTCCTTCATCTATGCCTTCAATGCTTCCAAAGATCCCTTGAGTAACACCCTAGCTTCAATGCTCTGCATGGTAGCACTTTGTGCTTCATCCACCAACTTGGTTGTTGTTGGTCCCTTAGCTGCCAAGATGATTCTACGTTGAGTCTGTTGCAAGCTTTTGAGGGTGTTGTCAAGGTTCTGTGAAAGCTGCAGGGCTTCCTCAACCCAAGGTTGCATCTGCATCTCAAGTTGCAAATCACGTCAATGCAGGTCCTTTATCTCCATATGAATTTCCTTGCCTTCATGTAGTCTAGAAATCCTTTGTTTTGTTACCAAGGTTAGCGTTGCCATTCTGATCTCTGTAAATTGTTGCTCTTTAATCCGGAGTTCATTACTTAATTGTTGGACCATTGGGTCGTTCTAAGAAAAATTCCAAACACCCATGGCCTCATCCAAAATTGTACCACATTCTATGATTGTTGTTATGACACTGTTAGTTGTTGCCTTTACTTTGGTCATGCATTGTGCTCGAACCTTTGGTGGTGTCTCTCGTTGGAGCGTCATTTGTAGTTTAGCAATTTGTTGCTCAAATTTTATGCAGACGGTCTAGATTTCTATGCATGATGCTTTTATTGCAGTGACTAGGCTCTCTAAATTTTTTTTTGGCATGGTTGAGGTAGGGACAGTGACTTCTAGCATGTCACAACACAAGCGATCAATCATGGCTTCTATTGTAGTGTGGTGATCCTCGCTGCTTGGTGCGCCTCTTTTGCATTATGTTGCTCCTTCTACATCATTATTCCTTGTTGTTGAGATTTTGTGGCCACTTTGAAGGTGTGGACCTCTTGGTAGTGCAACTTGTCCATAATAATTATGTGTATGGCATGGATTTTTCCTCCAAGTAGCATCGCCAGATCGATTCCAACCTCTGCACAGGCTTGCACACTAGCGTGCAAGTCAGACAGCTCTACTATAACTGGAGGTCTCAGAATCTGAATCATCTAGTTTTCCAAGGGAGATGGCATCACCGTGCTGATGGATTGCATGCTTGTTTGTCCGAGGCTGGATGTCGACACTCTCGCTTACTACAAGCTATCTTGCTTCACACTCTCTTGAATCGTGACCTCTTGCATTTTCAGCTCTTGAATACCCGACTGTAAACCCTCGAGAACTGATTTGTATTGTGATTCCATATCATTCCAGAGATCCTCAGTGGAAGTCTTGACCATGTTCTCAATCTCGTTGAGGTCATATTATATGAGGATTAGGTCCAATTTTCCTACATGCTTGGATCTCTTCCTCATTTTTTGCGGGCCTGGGGAGGCCTAAGATCCTCTCCTAGTTCCTTTGGTTGTCGACATTGTAGATGCCTCGGTACCGTCACCGTATATCTCCTCTTCCTCCTTCTTCAAATCAATAGTTTTCCCTGTTGTGGTAGGCTCATGTTCTGTCTCTATCTATGTTTCCTTGCCTTTTCCAGAGTGTCCTTGGTTATGTTCATCTTGTTTAAAATATTCAACATAGACGAGGAGGCACCCCCAGTGGTGCGTGCCTTTAACCATGCATACGGCCATTCTGCTGTTATGCGCACTAGGACATCCCCTATGACCAAATATGGTAGTTTGTACCATACTCCTTCCACAACAGCCTTCACGCAGATGTGCATGTTATGAAAGGTGGCTTTAAAATATGTGACATGCTTGTATTGTTCATAGAGGGTCCACAACAACCACGACCTTGAATGGATCACCTGAAATAAGGTAAAGTCGAAGAGGATCCAGAAAACCTTATTTTCTGTGATTCTAGAGGAAATCTTGGAATTCAATATTGTGTCATATCGCACGGCTTCAAACAAGTCTGGCTCAATGTCAGGGAACTAGGTGTCCCTTGGCGTCTTCCAACCAATTATTGCGATGAGTAGCAACAACCAAGAATAATAGAAATTCTTGCCTTCCTCCTATACTTCTCAAACATTGGCCAAAAATTCAACGCAAAGGTATTTGGAATAGATGAATTTCATGCCCTTCTCACACTACCCAGCTAACGCAATTACATGGGCCAAAATTTCCTTCCATCGACACTTCCACATCATATTACACGCGAGGATCAGTGTGCCAATCTAAACTGATGGGACATTGATCTCATGGACTAAAAACCCCTGGGTATTGTGTGAGACCTTGAATTTCTCCTTAGCATCCTCAACAACTTTGTGCTCTTGGCTTTTTCCTCCAAAAGTCATCGCAAGGTCCTTCCCCTGGTTGGGCAGGTTGGTGATAAGATGTGTGAGCACAGCATCAATTGGAATCGGCCCTCCTAGCCACAAGCAGTTTTCGTGCACCAGCGTGAGCAGTCGACACACGCATATGTCGTTGATAGGGCTACGCCCAAAGTTAGGAATGTACAAGAGGTTTAGCAACCCCGATTTCTTTAGGCCCAGTGCCCAGGATTTCAGTTCAACCCTCACAACCCCACCATCATAGGGATCTTCTCTAGGTACACTGAAGGCACAAGCTGAGGGAATTTATCCTGGTCAGCTAGGTCCCAATATTCCATTTTTAATAGTGGGATTTTTGAGAAGATATCTCCTTCTACTGGCATATCTTCAGGGATTAGTGGCATGTTGAGATATTACTGCACCTTGTCTAAATCTTTTTGGACCTTTACTGAGGATTTGTGCGGAACTACATATGTGGGTAGCCGCGATATGGGATCTACCGCCTCCAAGACATACTCTTAAATAATTTTTTCATGCAGGTCAACCATTGGTTGCTTTTGGCGCTCAGCAGCTGTCGACCGAGGCTTCGGGGTATTCTAGCATGGTGAATTTCAAGACCCCGAGGACTAGCCCTTCTTGGATTTTTGTGGTGGGATTGATGTAGGGGTGTCAGTGGCCTGTGTAGGGGTCTCCTCGGGTGACGTTGTAGAAATTTTGGGATTAGTGGCAGTCATACTTGGTGGAATGAGATCAACCAACCCTCGGCAGTGCAACTCCTCCTCAAAGATTGAATCGAATCCAGACATAAGCTTCAGACAACACACATATAGTAGAGAGCACAAATCACATGGAAAGAAAAGGGAACTAATGCGACCCTTCTAGTCATCTTTATAGTGTAGACACATCTTAAATGGTCTTCTCCTCATTAATGTGCACCCATAAATGATAAAACGGCTCTAGATTTTTTATAATCCCCTCATTAAATGCATTTTAGTCGCTCCTAAAAATGGTAAGAATGTTGTCTTATCAAAATTTACTGTACCAACAGATATATTCTGGCACCTTTACAACCGATTCAACCTTCTAGGGCATTTGTTGCATGATCGTCGCACCTGTTTGCGCATCCGCCATTCTTGTTGCGTAGACTCGTACTTTCGACCATATAGTCATTTGGTGCATGCAGGGAGAGGGTCATCCATGTATAGTTTCAATTAATTTCGAATTATATACCCAAGAAGGTATTCTATGCTTAATGTGGCCAGGCGTACCACACCTCCCTTGGTGATTTCCTTGACAATATGCGGTCTGAGACAATGCATTTTGAACTTCCCTGGGTGGCGCACAAACTTGTTGTCATATAAAAAAACTAGATGCTCTTCTTTAAATACCTTCTTCCTAATGCACCTATCATGCCAAGCATTTTTGTGCTCCTTTTTCACCTGTTGATGGAATCCTGAAATGAATCAGTCCTCTTCGAGTGCAACCAACTGTGACAATTTTTCTTCCATAATATCTTTCTCAACCATATTAGTGATTGTTTCAATGCATGAACTTGGGACAATATAATCCATAGGCATAAAAGATTCCTGCCCATACACCATTCTGAAAGGTGTTTTCCCTATCAAATTCTTGCACGTGGTTTTGTATACCCACAGAACTGTAGGAATGCACACATCCCAATCATTTCAATTAGCATTGAAAATATTAGTGAGCGCGGTGTCCAATATCTTATTAAAATCTTCCACCACACCATTTTTCTATGGATGATATGGAGTACTCTTATGATGATGAATCTAGAATTCTTCAGTGAGAGCTTGAATAGTTTCATTCACAAAATGGGTACCTTGATCACTCATAAAAATCTTAGGGCACCCAAACCAAGTCAAGATGTTCTCAAAAATGAAGTGTGAAGTTGTTTCTACACCACAATCCTTCACAGGATTAGCCTCGGGCCATATAGTCACATAGTTTGTCATAGTGATTATGTAGCACGCACATGTCTTCTTTCCTAGGGGGTTGATGGGTCAAACAAAATCAATGGCCCATTTATCAAAAAATTTCGAAGTCACTTGTGGGTGCAGGGGCATTTCATCTCTACACGAAAATCTCCCCATCCTTTGACATACATCACAAGCACGCCAACACTCATGTGCGTCACTGTGCACCATGGGCCACCACAAGCCAGCTCGTAAAATCTTCTACGCATTTTCTTTCCCTACATAGTGACCTCTTGCAACTCCTCCATGAGCCTCGGCTAATATATCCCATCTTTTGAATTCCAGCACATACCTTCTTAGGACTTCATCTGCGCCCATTTTTTACTACTTGCCAACAATCAATGTAAAATCAATGGAGCATGTGACCATTTATTTCTTTTGTTTGAGCGTATATTCTATGGGTGCACTTCCATTGGTCAAAAAATGAATAATATCTAAAAAGTGATCATCGAATACTTTAATGGAAAATAGTTCCACGTCAGGTAAATTGTCCTCTAAGCTATTTGCCTCTTCTCCAATTTCAATGTGCGACAGATGGTTTGGCCCAGCATTCAGTCTCCCAAGTTTCACAATTAATTCAAAGTCATATTTCTGAAATGACAACAACCATCTGCAGATATTCCCCCACAACACAGGCTTGTTGACCAAGTACTTTAGAGCAGAGTGGTTAGTAAACATCTTAAAATGGCCTCCCAACAGATAGTGGTGTAACTTCTGTAGCGCGTAGGCCATAGCTAGTCCTTCCCTCTTCGTGGTCGCTAGTTACGCTCCGCACTTGAAAATTTCCTACTTTAAAATGCAATAGGATGGTTAATCTCCTCGGCTCCTGGTTGTGCTAAGACAACTTCCAACGTGATGCAGGAGGCATTGACATGTACATGGAATTACTTTGTCCAGTCCGGAAAGACCAATATAGGCGTAGTGACCATATTCTCCTTAAGCAATTCAAAGCTCTTCTATTAGTCTGTGTCCCAGCAAAATGATGCATCCTCCTTTAGAAACTTCCCCATGGGTGCAATTATCAATGTGTAACCATAAATAAACTTTCGATAATACCCTGTATGCCCCAAAATTGAGCATATTTGTTTTACATTTTGAGAACTTCCAGGTTAACAATAACATGGATCTTTGTTGGATTCACCATCAATACTTGATGACAAAAAATATGATCTAGCAAGATCCTAAATGGGAAGCAGAATATACACTTTTTTAGATTAAGCGAGATCTGATACTTTCGGCAAGTATCCAGCATCAACCATAGACTCAACGTATGCTTATTCAATAATACAAATACAGTTTGTTCATCAAAGTATACTTATAATCATTTATGGATGTATTATTTGAACGTAGCTACTACCACACGCGAGAAGATATATGGCGCATTCTTCAGACGGAATGGCATGAATTTGTACTAAAAGGATCCCCACTCCGTCACAAAGGTTGTCTTCCTTTTTTCTTCCAACGTGATTCTTATCTGGTGGTATCCTGAGAAACCATCCATGAATGAGTAGGCCTCCTTCCCTCCCACATTTTCTAGTATTTCATCAGAACAAGGGGGTTAGGAATGGGTCATTTACTCAAGAATAATTCAATTTGCACATATCCACACAAATCCTTATTTCTCCCTTGGTTTTCTTGTCCTGCGCCACCATACGACTTATCCAATCTAATTCTTCCACTAGTTCTATGATCCCTGCAGTAACCATTTTCTCCAATTCCTCTTTGACCTTTTGCTTGTATTTGGGATTCAACCTATACGAGCGCTACTTCACAGGTTGTGCATCATGTTTCAAGGTGATCTTCATTACCTTGAGATCTCCTACTATCCCCTTCAACTCAAAAAATTTCGTAGGAAACAGCTCCTGATATTCAGTCAATAGCTCGACGACCTTACCCACTGTATCATCATCCCAGTAGTCCCCTATATTTGCTAATTTCGGCTATTTTTCTGAGCCAATATTGACTTGCTTAATCTTCAGAGGCTTGATTACATTTAGTGACTCAATTGTAGGCCTAGCAACTGCGTTTTGTGCTTCATACTCAGGGATTGTAATGTTCCTTGGGCCGTCCTCATTATTTTTAATTGAAAAATTTCAGCATTCAATAATTTCCTTCATCTACACATCCCATGCTAGCAAGGCGTGCTCAAAAAAGGTTTTGTAGTGTCAAAAATGACCTCCTGAATATCTTGTAGTGCCTCATCCAGGAATTCAAACCCACTTTCAAAGTTAAAGTTCAGGATAAAAATTTCTATCAGCGCAGTCCATTCAGTGGTTCCTCGTCAGAGCTTAGTTTTGAGGTACCAGTCCGTAGGCACCTTCCCCAAAGTGTGGATGAATATATGCACCCATTCTGGCTTTGGTTCTTCGCCCCAAGCTTCAATCCATCTAGCCAAATGTTTTTTTCAGATCGCCTTCTCTGGAATAGATCTCTCCCATTCTGGTATTTGGATGCTCAAATCATAGACACATCATGCGGCTACATTCTCCCCAATTAGCCAAGTTACCCTTGTGTGTCTCCCACCAGCATGTTGGGGTGGAGCACAACACTACATCAAGTGCATGGAACCGTTTTGCTTCTGGAAAAAAAATTTCAAGTTATTCTAAAAATATATTAACATTACTCAGAGAATCATAATAAGGAAAATCTCGTACCTCTGAGGATATGCACCGAAGAGCTTTTTTCACCTAATTGTAGTGCAGCACAGAGACTTTATACAACTAGTTCTTCCAGTTCTCCAATTCCTCATCTGAATCTGAAAAGCAGGAACTATCCTTCTCCCAATTAATTCTTCCATCCGTTGTAGGTTTTATGCAGTCTTCATCCTGTGCAATCAACTTATAGATTTGATTAACATCATCATCTACGTGTACCGGCTCTGTATATTTTTCTCCTTCTGCAGGTCTACATGGACCACAACCCTAGTTCCATTACTTTCAAATACAATACTTCTTCTCTTAAGGTTGATGATGCCACCCATATTGATAGCCCAATCCAAACCCAACGGCGCAATATAGGGGTCAATATCATCAACAATTTGTATAACTTCAAAGTGTATGAGTACCCTTACTCCTTCGATATCCACTACTACTTGAGAGAGCATTCCTAATGGGATAGTATTTTGTTGATTCATCATGCGCAGCTAGATAGTGGACCACTCCAACTTAGGTTCTCTCATTCGTTGCCAAGTCTGATTTGGTAAAACATTTGCATCAAATCCTAGATCCAAAATGACTTGATCCATCTCGTATGCACCAATATGAGCATTCAAGCGCAATTCCCGTCCAGTTATTCTTTTATTCTTATATATCTTATTAACAACCTTCTCCTCCATCCGGGGATATTCTTTCTCTTCTCAGTTTTCTATTAATGCTTGGAGGTTCTCAAATGCCTTCTTATTCTGCAAAAATTTAATACAATCCACCAAGAAGGGTTTTATCTCTTCACCTCCTTCAGCCACGTCCATAGGTTTGCTTGAAGCTTTAGACGTTGACGCGCCCACCTCTCTGAAACCCTTCTTCACTTCTACAAAGGTTTCCTTTTCTCTCTGCAAGTTGAAAGCTTCATTTTGTTTCAAGTGCTTTTCAGATCCATAGATCAGTATCATGCTTTGTCTCTTTGTCTTCACCGATGGCTGCACCACTCCTAGTAACGATATTCACGCTTGGTTCTTCTTTGCGTAGCTCATCTCTTATCATATGAATATTTTTAGTGGGGGTATATGTTTTCTTTTCCTGCATTTTTTAAATCAGGACAGGAAAATCTTCAATAACATGATCAAATTTTCTACAATACCTACAATACTGTTGTGTTGGGTTTGAACAGTCGTGTGCATAATGACATGCATTTCCACAATTATAGCAGATAAGCTACCCCCTTCCTCAACCAGCTCCTCCTTCTCTTCCTCGTCCTCTACTTTGGACTCTACCATCCCCAGACAGGGATGCTAGTGAGGTTGGTTCACCATGCATCCTATATAGGTCAGCTCGAGCAATCATCAAATCGAATTTTTGACAGTGTTGCTCGTCATGTACCACCGATGAGAAAAATTTTCAAAAAGGGTCCTTAAGCTCAGGCATATATTTACCAATCCTTGGGCAGAATTTTATCGTGTGCATACCCATTGCTTGAAAAATCACGCACCATAACATAGGAGTCCCACTTGGTCCTACCATGCTCTTCAGCAAGCTTGCTCCTCCGGCTGTTAGATAGTCATTGAATACGGGGCATTGATCCTTGTGATTCCCGCGGCAACTTTACAGCTTATACACCATACATCTGCGCATACTTCCTTTCCTTTATCTTTGCGTAAACTCTGTATTTATAAGTGCATTGCCTCTAACTGGATTTGGATATGTTTCTCCTCGATCTGCGCAAATGGTATCGGTGAGGATTCTAGCTTCATTGCAATCTCTACAACTTCAACCTATGTTGCAATCTTATGCTGACTTAGGGATTGGCGTAGATGTGGTAGCGGAATTGAAATGAACCATTCTTTGTGTTGAGTGTCATAAATATTAAATCCTTTGTCTCTTCACTTCCCATATGGATTCAGTTAATTCTTGGTGAATCTCCTTCAACTCAATTATGCATTGAGCAAACGATTTCGAATTTTTGAACTGTTCCTTCAATGAAGCCTTCAAATTATAAATAGTTGCATTAGGGTTTGTCACCACATACCTTATGTACCAATCCAGCATGCGAGGCTTGAAAATAAGTATAAATTTGTGTTTTCTTAACATCCTCATTATTAATATGTTGTGTTGTCCATACAACATCTGTAACAAACCAAAATTAATCTATGTCTTCATTCCCCATGCCAGTGCGTCTGGCAGTGGAGGTGGAGGTGGAATGGATGTCTTTCTATATTGATATGAGTTTGGGAGTGGAGTGGATGGGATCTGAACTATGGCCAACGACCCAAGACCAGCCTGATCTTGCAATTCCTCTTCTTTCGAGTGCGCATATTCACCATAGCTACTAATTTCAAACTCCTCGTCATTGCCAAATTTAACTTTGAGAGGGCTATAAACAAAACCTTATTCTAGATCTATTATGTAAGTTCTTCCATTGCACGTATTGGGGCCTCTACTGGACATTCACCCAGTATGTATGCAAACAATACCCTATTCACACAATAGCATTTTAATCCACAGTTTCAGAGAGTACAGGAACTTAACTCTAGGGCCCTTAAAAAATATTCATTCAGCTTCAGAATATGATACAAATTGATCAATAGTGAATTTGGTCACAAACCCTCCCAAAACACTATCGATCCCATGATCTACCATGTGGGTGATCTTATTGGTAGATTTCTCTAATTGGTTTACCAACTCTGGGGTCCACTGAGTGATTGTGTATTCCTTTGTGTAGGTCTAGAATTAAGCAAGCCGAGGCAACCACTCCTGCAACTCGGTCGCAAAGGAAGCAAAGAAAATTTCATGGACCTCTGTGTATATATACCTTTTTGCCCAATATTCGGCAAACAATTTAGAGCTTCTGTTTTCTTGGATCACAAATTCACCTATCTTATTATCAAGCAAATCTTGTATTTTGTTCTTTTTTGAGTGCCACATCAACTCTCCCTCAAAATGATCTCAATCCCGGAAACAGAACCATTTGTTGGCTTAAGGAATCCTGACCCAGGTTCAAATTATTTGTGCAACCAAAAAAACCCTCCAACTAATGGCCCTTTCGGCAGTGATATGCTTGCACAGACCAAAGTCTCACCAAAATCAGTATGGGGGGGTGCTGGAACCAAGTTTCCACACCCTGAGGGAGCTTTTGATGTGGTAGATATAATCAGACTTAATGCAAATAATATGACAGATTTGTGCATGCCCAGTCAATGGTAAACATATATAAATCTTTCATAGATTGTCACAGAATACTTCGATATATTTCACGCACCATAGCTAACTGTACTTCATTCAAATCTACTTATCTAACATAGACTAATGCTTGTGCTTAGATTCAATTAACCATTTATAGAAGTAAATACACAACAACAGTATAGATCCATGTATACAATAAATAACAGATAATCTAAGACAGTAAATCACATAAGAATATGATTTTTCCTTAAATGTCTTCTTTATTAAGATATTTGCAATGCAGTACAATCTCTCTTTCCGCGCACACAGCAACAAAGTCCGCACACAGCTCATGACTTAGGTCTCTGCGCACACAGCTAGAAGGAGCCTTTCTACCCAAATAAAAACCCAGACTAACAAATATGCCTAACAAAATTGATCCAAGTTTTCATTCATCTATTCATATCCTTCCTCACTCGACTCTTACATATTTATTTTATCAAAAACGTGCACCTACCATGGTCTCAAACCATGGTTTAAGACCCATGGTTTTTCCCTTTAACCCTTTACAATAATTAAGGGACTTTGACCTGCGCCAAAGCCCCTTTGACCATCTACACGCAGTGCGTACAAAAAAAAAAAACAAAATTAACCGAAAAAAGTACCCCAAAGGGTCATGCTCCAACACCTCCATTCTATCTAGTTGATATTCTTGTTCTTTTCTTTCCAACCTCATACGGAAAAGCACCTTCAAGTGTCTTTATCGTCCATTTTGGAGGAGCTTTCTGAGATGACCCAGGCTGCTCAGTTGATTGTGATGGGGTTGATTCAAGATTTAGCCTCCCAGTTATGTCATCCATATCACTCGAAGTGTCATCTTCATCAATTTCTCGAGCTTCATGTGGGGGAGAGATTGCTTCATAAGGATATTCCACTTATTGATCTTAAGAGAATGATAAGCAATCTACATTTTATGGGTTTCAAAACAACATTTTAAAATATTAATAGGATGTTGCATGTAAATATATAGCATTCAAGACATGCATAACTTTCTTACATCTCCTAATGTGAGATAGACAAGTGTCCAAAAAGTACCAAGTCAGCCCTCCAACAGTTGTCCAAAAATTTTCTTTCAACTATCCACAGTGAACTTGATCAAATTCTTGACTTAGATTTGTACTAGGGTCAAATTTATGCCTTCTTTACTGTCCCAAAAAGCTCAATCTTCACCACATAATATACTTTGATTTCAACTCTGAATGGGCTCAGATATTATCACAAACAAGTTTTGAACTTCACCCTCAGAATGCAATTGGAATTCATCACAGAACATAATTTTAGTTTATCTTAGGTAAGCTCGTACTTCACAAATTCCATAGATATGGTGTCCCACTAAAGGCTTGTTCAACTCTTGACCTAGTCACCATAGGGTTTCAAGGCGAGCTATAAAATGAGAAGAGTTACCATTTTTTTTGGGTGGAGAGAGCCAATAGATTACCTCCAACTCACATGAAATTTATTCTTGTCAGTCAAACACCTCAAACTCTATCATGGAACCATCTATAGGGATACCCATGATCTAGTCTACATCCGCTAATGTAGGGTCATCTTTCTCCTGCGGGAACAAAAATGTCAGTACTACATGAAGAGAGTATTTAAGACATTTGTTTAAGATGAAACAATCATTTTTTCTTAAAATTATCATTTATTCTTAACTATTTATCCCTATTCAATTATTTTATTTTGATATTTTTAATTTTTTTAAACTAAAATGGTCTTGTACGCATAACTAAACCTCTATGCACTGTGTGGCTTAGATTTTTGTGTGACTTTTGCATCTGGAGGAGTAGATATGTCGAAATTGATCCCTGAATATCCTCTCGATGTATCTAGGATAAGTAGTGTGATGTAAAGATTCAGGATCTGCCCTCGATGTATCCAAGTTGAGCAACATGATGGAGAGATTGGGGATTCGACCTCCACATTTCCACACTGATGCTCTCATGGTCGATATATGCGGTAAATTCATTGAAAACAAGTGCGAGTTATCAAATATCACCAAGGAGACCACAAATCTTGAACAAAATATCATTTCCATGATTTTAAGTGGAAAATGGGATGAATTGAAGCCCAATTCCTGCAATATGATTGAGGTTGGGGAACATCACACATGTGTTTCCACTACGGAGAAGACGGACATTGGCTACCATGTATGGAAATGACACATCCATATGATGTTTTACAAAGAGGAAAAGGGTTTTCACTTTGAGTACATTTATGGCAATTATTTCCAATGCCTAGCGGCAGATGAAAATGCAAGGCTAAGAAGGAGGCCCAAAATTCGGTTTTGTGGGAGGAAATGGAGGAAGCCGATGAGTTCAATGCTAGGAATTTTTGTAGAAAATTTCATCTGCCCTCCAAGCGTTGAATTGAAATGTTTATTATAGCCATTGATGTCTACTGAGGGTTTATATATATCATGTGTCTGTCCACTAGGGTTTATTTCAAGTTTGTCTACTAGGATTTTCATTTGAAAGACGTTTTAAATGGCAATGCTCCAAGGAAAATGTTAAATAAAAGCAACCCTACTACTTAAACCCCTGTGATTTAAGTATTTTTCATGCTTTCAAGCTTCATTATATTCGTTGATCCTAAGGAAGATAATATGGTGAGCGAGAGTGTATTAGAGGAGATGTACAACGATGTTGTGTTGGCCCGGATATGTTTTTTTTAGATCCAGATATGACGGGCATCGAGGCTAAGTACGAGATGGATGATTTGGAGGATATACCACTAAATAATCAATGTGTTAGTTTTGGAGTGGAAACCCCTGAATTTCAATATTAGGACGCCACATCTTCTCTGAATGTGGGTATTTATGATTGTATATCAATGTTTATATTGTTGGTTTTTAAAATTAATGATATGTCTGATAAATCGGTTCCATGGTCAGTTTGGTTCAAGGGGAGCATTGTTCAACAAAAATTTGTGTGGACCAAATTCTCTAGTTAAAACTATTGGCATTCATTATTTCTAATCCAATTTCAAAAAAAAATTTCAACCCTCTCTACGTCCCTAGCAAATCAGTCTGTGCTTTTTATCCCTAAACTCCTATTTTAATGGCACGCCTTAGCTGGAATTCTTGTGTTTTTTCGGACCTAGTGAGACTCAAGATTGGTTAATTCTAATTTGAAGTAGCATGTGTTATTATATCCTAAAAATTACCTCTTTTTAAATCAAAAATTTAGCAGTGCCACACTGTTTAAAAGTCATGTGCCCTTTCCTGTACCTATCCTACACTTACATCTAATTACACTCCTACAACACTCCCTTATCGAAAACTTGAGCCATCTGACCCTACTGATCTATTCAACCTTAAGTCACAAAAAATGGAGAAATGGGTCCAATTTTCGAAACAATGATTTTAATAAAAATTACCTTTAATGATTTGAGAAGCATTTTCACATAAATACATGTGGGATTTGTTGAAAATAGAACATGCTCCTCCCATGTATGACATTTTGATGTTGCCTTTGGGCAGAGAGTTGTAATTTTACTGACATTTTTGATGTTGCCTTTGGGAAGATCATTGTAATGTTACTAACATAGGAGAAGCAACCATGTTCTATGATCTTATTACTAAAGTCTAAGGAGGTGTACATTATCTACCTCCTCTTGAACCTATAACGTCTTATGAGGAAGCACATGATCTTAACCATAAGCCCACTCAAAGTATTTGAGATTGCTTCTATGAACAAATGTGAAAATTTCGTTCAATAGAGAAGAAAACGTATGAAAAAAATATAATATCCCTTCTTCAAGAGTTAAAACACTTGCAAAATCTATTTCAACATGCCAAACTCGTGCAACTCCTTTGAAGGTTTGGGAGTGTTTGGTCCACAAACTTGCAATAACAAACTGCACTGCCCAAGCTACTGAAAAAATGCAATTGTGTGAAGAAAGATTGAAAAAAACCCTTTTTTAAATCGTGTTTAATTTTTTCCCACTGTTAATCATGAATGTGTTGTTTTCAATATTTTGGTTGGTTCTAAATATGGTTCTATTGTTGGTTTTTTGGATATTTGGCCATTCTCCAATTTTTCCCATTATAACCTCTATTTAGTAGCATAAACCCTTTTCTCCCCAAGCTTGCACAATGCCTAGCCAATGTATAATGGGAAACATTGGAGTATGGCCAAATATCCCAAAAACCAACAATAAAACCATCTTAAGAACCAACCACTAAACTCACTAAGCAATATGAAGAGAACCAAAGAGAAAGAGCCTTGCATAGTCTCAAAATGCCGTATAATATTAAATTATTAATGGAATTGGTTGGTGTTTCAATAGGTACACTAGAGAGTGAGGTTTCCAACATCCCACTTTTCATACTTTATGTTATGCCACATTTCACTAATAGTGGTAAATGAGTTAAGTATTTGCGACATGTCCTAGCCTATCTCTTCCCTTTTCTCCGTACCACTTTTCATATCATAGCCCCCCCATTCCAATGGAATCCATTATCTTTCTTTTATTAGGCTCTCACCTTTTGATATTACATCATATTTACATAGTGGCTTCATGGCTCGGGGAAAAAAAATTAGGATATTGAGCTAATTATGTCTCTCTAGAAACTTTGATATATCCTACAATTTACTCCATATGTACAAACATATAATATGTGGTGCCTTGCATAAAGTCCTCATTACTTGGCATCTAGGACAATGTTTACTTGATATGTGATAGTGTAGTCCATGCACAAAACATGAGGGTACCAAATGGGTATTACAATAATATCCACCCCTATTTTGTACCCTAACCAAGATAGTACAATAAAAATTAGAATTTTTTTATGGTAGGATGGTTTTTGTTAACTCCAATGTATTTTTGATATCTTGCAGGGAAGAATCATCAACATAAATCTTATGGTTCATTTGACTGGAAATATAGGGCAATGTGGCAAAATAAAGAGTTATTGGGTTGACTAAGACTATTGCAAGGGAATATACCAGTAGAAATATCATAGTGAATTTCTTAACTTTGTGAATTTCTATGTGCATTATAATTTTAAATGAAGAATTTAGGTTGGAGTTATGAGTTCTAATCATAATTACTAATCCTTTTACGGGAAACAAAAAGGGATGCTTTTAAACTATGGAAAATCCAATTCCATAACTCCTGGATTATTTCTTTAGACATGACTAAAAAAAATTAAACTATAGACAAGTCAATGTCATATATCCTAGATTTATTGCTTTAGACATGACTGCAAAAGTTGGTGATGAAATTCGGAAGAAAATACTCCAAACCATACCTCTGGGTAGGTATTTCATGCATTTTTTTTATTATATTACTCCTATTAATAAAGAAACTAATAATTCTTAATATTTTGGACATGTCATGTATTAGTGTTGTGTTTCATATTGCATACAAGCTAAACTTGTCATGTTCTCTTTGCAAGTGAAAAAAATATGGTCGAGTAATTTTAGACTGGAATATTATTATCAAATTAAACTGAGATTGAATGGATAAAATACTATACTCATGAGAAATGAATAATCAAGTTATATTTTCATTCAAAATCATGTATTCTTACATAAATATGAACAAAGAGAAGGATGTATGTAAATTCTTCATCTTTATTTATTGTAAACACTAAAGTACTTAATATACTATGTATTTATGTAAATTAAATGATAATTAATAATAAATAACCATTATTAATAATCACTATAACATCCTCCCTTAATGGTCTTTCTGGAAAATACACCAAACTTGTCTCAAAATTTGACAAATTTATCTGGACCAAGTGGCTTGGTGAAATTGTCTGCAGTCTATTGTTCTGTGGTGTAATATTTAATTTTAACCTCTTAATTTTCTACAAGATGTATGATGAAATGAAAATGGACATCAATGTGTTTGGCACACTCACAAAACACTGGATTCTTTTCTAATTGTGGAACACTTTAATTGTGACATAAAATAATTGTTGGCTTGGTTTGTTCAAGAATCAAGTTTGCAACTATTCTTTTAAGCCAAATTGTTTCACATGTTCCTTTTATTGTTTCCCTATGTTCTGCCTCCATAGAAGAAATTTAAATCACATGTTTCTCACTAACCCATAAAATTTCATTTGTTCAAATATTAAACTCATATCCATTTATTGATTTTCGGTTATTTATTGATCCCACACAATTAGAATTTGTATAACTAGTTAAATGAAATGCATCACTTTCACCATATAGTAATCCAAAACTTGTTGTACTTTTATTGTTGTCACCAAAAAAAGATCACCTAACCATTTCTAACTAAGTGGATCGAAATACACCATGTAAGACCAATTTTACCATAGTAAAATTGCTTTCACTATAGGAAATAATTTGATAAACCATATTTTATTAAATTATTTCTAGTTAAAACAAAAAAACCCATGAGGAATGATTAAATAAATAATTATTTATTTGATTTTCCTTTAGGAATAATTAATTAAATCTTTATTTAGTTAATATTCCTTGTCAAATTTGACTAAATCACTCATGAATGATTAAACAAATCATTATTTGACTATTTTTCCTAAATCACTTCCTTGAAATAATAAATAAATCATTTATTTATTTATTATTTATTAATAAAGGTACTTAACCAAATTTAAATATCTTTTCCCTCCAAAAATATAATAAAATATTCCAAGCAGTTAGATCCAGATTATGGTTAATAATATTTTATTATATCCCATTTTCGAGAATAACCCAATATTTTGTTATAAATATGAGGGTTCTCCATCCATTTCTCACCATGATCACTATCATCATCGTTATTATCTTCTTTTTGCATTCGAGCTCCCATATCAGTTCAACATGCGTTTTGGGTTTCAAACATCATAGAGAGAGAAAGATCCAGAATAATGAAGCATAGAGGACAGCCAAAAGGACCCATCCCATTTGAGGGAGACCTATAGCCATCATATGAGTCTCCTTCACCAGGTGTAACAAAATCATAATATAGCATTCATTCTTTTATATCGCTTGAGTCTATGCTATGGGGTTTTACATTAGTTAAATATTTTGTTGTTTAATGTATTTTGTTGCACATATCTAATATTTTGCAAGTTTCTTCTAACATTATGTTGCAGATCTGAAGGATTAGACGTTCATATATGTTTTTAGGGCCATCAATCACTCGTGGCTTAACTAAGGTATTTTTGGTACACTTGCCGAAAGATTTTACACTAACAAATGGAGACTCCACTGGTGTAATTCAGATTCCTGGGTGAACAACAACTTCAGCAATCAGGATTTTTCTTCAGTTGGTTTTCAGTCTCTTGATTTTTATTTTTATATTTTATGCACTTATTTAGTTAAAATTCCAATTTCTGAGACTTTTATGGTGTTTTCCGCAGGTCACAGGTACTAGCCGCATAGGAGATGACAAATCTGACAGAACCTGCCACCCAAGATTCATGGAGGGTGGATCGCACTTTTCAGCCCAAAACCTATATTTTCACCTCCATATCACACTTTTTGGCCCACAAACTATGGTATCCTCGTGTTTCAGGATGGAACCTGCAATTCAGATTTTTTTTCGGGATTTTTTCTAATTTTTTCAGGGTTTGTCGAGAGCATTGTTTTGGGTTGTTTGACCTTGTTTCAACATGTATTAGGCCTAGATATGATCATTTTGTATCTTTAAAGTAGAAATAAGCCACATAGGGTTTCAGTACACTTCCACCTTTCTAGGAGGAGTTCAGCTAAGTAGGTAGTCCGAGGTTTTTCAGTTCTTTCAACCATTGTTTCAGGGTCTCATCCATTCTTTTTGCATGCCTTTAAGATAGGTTTTTTTAACATCCAATACTCCCTCTTGAGTTTTGTTTGGCCTTCCCCCTTAGGTTCCCATTGTTTTCCCTAGGTTTTAAAGCTTCTTCCCTATATTTTGCAACATTTTCCCCCTCTAGTTTCTTGTTTTCTACACCATTTTCAGCAGTATAGAGTCATTTCATCCCAGTCCCATCGACATTAGATCTTGTGGCCCTTTTAGTGTGTTTTGAGTGCTTTTTTTCCCTCTCCTAGTTTCGCTATTAGAGAGCCTTGTTTGGGTGGCGTTTATGCTTGATTTAATGTTTATTTTACTATCATTATTTCAATTTCATTTACAGTTTTCAGCATTTTATTTCAGCAACACCTTGGCATCATCATAAAACATGCTTAATTAAATCATCCACAATACACACTTATTTTCACACACTCACACCTAAAGCGAATGATATATTGGTTCATACCGCCAAGCTAAGAAGCCACTTAATAAATCAACTCACATAGATTAAGCCCATTTGGACATCAGGGCCAAACAATCTTTGTAGTTAGTTTTAGGATCAGTGGGATAGGCTTCCAATAACAGCCATCAATTGTATACATTGAGACATATAAAGTTGAATTAATATGGAGCTTAAATCCCTTCACCATCCTACAGTCAAAGCCAGAGTGAGTCATAAACCTATTTCAGAGGGGGTTAGGCTAAGACATCGTTGAAGCGGTTCTTCTCGGGGCTACCCAACCCGTGGTAGGGAATTCCATGTGTTGTATGATTTACCAAGAATATAAAGACTCAACCACCCATGTGGGACGAAGGTAACATTAGTGCCCAATATTAGGAAAACTCCTTAAAGGAATAGCTATGGGAAGAAGTTGGTTCTCTACCCTACCTTTCTGCACGAAAGGAAATCTAAAACAATAGAATCTAGGATTGTTTGAGGATTTAGATCACCTTTAGGCTATAGGTAATTTTTTTTTGATAGGGTGTGCTTGCTTACATTAGAGTGACTCATAGAATAGTTAGTTTACACTTGGCACCACGGTATTAGGTGTTTTTTTGTTGTTTTTTACTCTTTTGTTTCTATCATTCTTTAGCCTTTAGTGTTATCTGTGTCTTGAAATCATGCGCCCCCAAGGCATTTTTTGTGGAAAATCTGAGGTCTCCATCCTCAGTTTTATTTAGGACATATTTCTCCAGCTCGTTGGGTTAGAAATAATCCTCCCAATTCTCCATCGAGTCCCTCTTATGACTCTGATTCTTCTGATTCATCGATTTCTTCCTCTGATTCTACATCATCTCATCCTAATATCGCCACCATGTCTAGCACCAATGTGGGTCCAGGACCCCATGGTGATATCCCAGGTCCCAATCTAGGCATTACCATTAGTGGAACCATTACATATATGGTTTTTGTCACTCCATTTCTCCCCTTTATGGATGGTCTAAGTCTCCCATATTTTAACCAGTTAATCAACAATCCCATTATCCATGATGCTGGTTGTCCAACTATTCCAACCAAAATACCTTATAACATGCCTAATTTTGAAGGAAATTGTGGAGAAGACGCCACCAATCACGTTAGCTCCTTCCATATGTGGTGTTCATCTAACTCCATCACTGATGGTTCCAGCATGTTCGGTTATTCCAACATACGCTAAATGGAGATGTTGCAAAGTGGTACATTGACTAGCCCACCACATCTCATTCCACTTTTGTGACTCTCTCTACAGTGTTTTTGTCATATTTCGAGTTACACCTCTATTATGATTGATGAGCCATAGTATTGCAACAAGAATGTTGCAACTATCGAGGATACCAACTTTAATTATCAACCCGGGGTTCGTACAAACTTAAGAGGTATCATCACTATGTGTGTGGCATACAATGTGTCCTTATTTGGTTGATCTGATGTAATGGAGTGTTATGAAATCAAATCCTAAACTAATTTTAGAAATGGAAGTGTTTCTTTGAAAATGAATTAATCGTAGGAAAGAACAACAATTTGTAATTGAAATCCTAAGAGCATGAATTCAAATAAAAATACCTAATCTAATTTGCGAAAATTAATGTCCTCAGTGGTTTTTATTCTTCCTCAATCATGTATTTAGATCCTAGGGGTCATGATTCAAGCCTAAGAAACAAAAACCAACCTTTGGGAGAAAATTTGGTCGAGTTTACACATGCTACAAGAGTGTTATAGGAAACTCTGCTTTTCCTACAGGAAAGTCTGTTTTGGAAAGAACTCACCGAATGACTAAGTAAATCAAATGAAAATGGGATGGGACAATTTTTTTATTAATTATGACCTCTTAGGTCTCCATTTCCAGTATAATCACTCCAAAATACTCTTGTTCACATGTGCTAAAAAATAACATAAATTTACTACTCTAAAATATGGAAAATCAAGAACTTGTGAGCTAGTTAATATATCAAATGTAAGACTTAATCAAGTGAAAATGAAATGGGGTATATTTTGGTATTAAACTTAACATTATTATGACCTAATACAAGTGGAATCAAGTCAAATGGATCTCATTAACACCTTCTAAAAAATATCATAAATTTACTACTATTTTGCTACAAGGCATTTCCAGAAATCTTATATTCATGAACTAGTAACCAAATACAAGTATCTTAAGATTAAGATGACCTTCCAAAGTTATTCTAAAGATGAATAATGCTTTTGAACCTATAAAAAAACTGCAAAATAACTCACTTAAATAATTTAACTCAATCCTACAGCAAGAAAAGAAACAATACTAAATACAAAAAATGCAAACCAGAAATAAGAGATGCGTGTGAATAAGAAGTGAAAAGAACATAAAGAAATTGTGAAAGAGGGATCTGAGGCTCCTAGGATGGACAATCCCAAGGAGGCTCAGAGTCCTATGGAAGAAACCAAGCCTTAGAAGCTAAAAAAAGTGCCAATATACATTATTCAAATCAATCCAAGTACATCCCTGCAAGAAAATAAAGTGGAGCTACAAGAAAACAAGTTTTCTCCATAATAAGACTAAAGAATACATGCCCCTAGAGGCCAATTAGAATTGGTACTTATAAAAATGATGAGGAAGCATTATCCTTGAAAGGAGGAACCTTTCCCCTCCAAAATCCCTCAAATAGCGTATCTGGTTCATAACATTAGGAGTTTGTAGTAAATGACAGGGAACACATTCTTAGATTTTCTCAATCATCAGAGTTCCAGAATCTCTCTATAATTTCTCAATAATTTCAT
The DNA here is from genome assembly GCA_034641835.2 of Pinus albicaulis. Lineage (NCBI taxonomy): Eukaryota > Viridiplantae > Streptophyta > Pinopsida > Pinales > Pinaceae > Pinus > Pinus albicaulis. Next base: position 1,193,861,818 of record CM076578.1, on the reverse strand, counting down.
GATACTTTTCTTATTTATTCTCAAATATTGATCCTCCAGTGGTATGGAGAAAGTCCCTAAATTATCTCTTTCTCCAAACCCCCATAATATGCCCAATATTCTCACAATATCCTTCAAAAATAAATAATATTAGGCACAAATATGCAATTATCTCTAAACCTTCCTAAGAAAATATAAAGGATTAAAAAAAAACATTATTAATTGTAGAAGGAGAGATTTAATATATATTTTGTGTGCCTAATAAAGGTTAGATGGGCCTTAATTTATGTCTAATGTAGAGGCCCATCATACCCCCCTACTAAAACTGTTGCTCATCCTTTGAGCAACCTATTCATCCTCCTTGCCTTGTGGTTCTTCATGTATGTTGGCCTGATTTCATTCTCTTTTTATTGGTCCATGTGCTGCTCCTCTTGATGATCTTCTTGCTACTCTTCTTTTTTAATATATTCTTGTATATGTTTCATGGAGGTCCCTAGGTGCCTTTGTTGGTGTTTTCATCCTCCTGGAGTCCGTTGGTGATCCTTTGAAACCATCTTCATCAACTTATCCTCATATTTTGACATTGTTGTGCCATATACAGAATTTCTACTGGAAAATTTTCAACTTCCTGTAGTATTCTTCTCTCTACTTCTCAATAGGGGAATTTTTAGGTCTAAAATGGGCCTCCTAAGGAAATTATAAAATAATAGTGGAAATAGTATAATAAGATTTGATTACATCATCAAATTTTAGAGGGGAAAAAAGAAAAAACTATTTTTTCAACTCATATTTTCAACTTATCTCCGAAAGTTTTTACTCAAATTTCAAGCGGGAGTACTTGTTGGACGCAAACTTTAATTCCTCATCCAAGGAGTACCCATGTTGCACACTTTCGATGGACTCTGCTATATGAAAAATGAGAAATACATGAAAAACTTAATTGCAATCATGTTTCTCATGTATTTCTCATTTTTCATGTTTTTCATGTATTTCTCATTTTTCATATAGCAGAGTCCATCGAAAGTATGCAACATGGTTACTCCTTAGATGAGGAATTAAATTTTTCATCCAATGAGTACTCCCTCTCGAAATTTGAGTAAAAATTTTGGGAGATAAGTTGAAAAAATAGTTTTATTATTTTATTATTTTTTAATCTTTTTAACCTTTTACTTCAAATATGGTAAATCATCCCCCATGGTTGACATCATCATCTTGAATTCTATTGTTTCTTATAAAGTTTATTTTGTTTGTACATTTTTCTTAGGAGGCCTATTTTAGACCTTAAAATTCCCCTAATGTGCAGCTCCAAATTGCTTAGAGATGAAGGGAAATGGTTTATGGAGGTTAGGGATGGAGTGATGGAGAGGTAAGGGGAGAGGTCCCTTGCCAAGGTATAGGTGATCTAGCTTCTAGTGGCACAACATAGGGTTTAGGTAGTGAATCCTTGTGCATTGAGTGAAGGGAGGGTTAGGAGTGGTAGGTATAGGAAAATAAATAAATTATCATGCTTTCTTTGAAGTTTAGAAACCTTTGAGAGAGCTAATTTCCTTGTAAATAAGTTTCCTGTAGAATTTACAGGGTTTCTTGTAGTGCTACAGGAATCATGTAGCTGCTAGCACTTTCTTGCAGCAATTACAGTCAAGGTAAAAATGGATTTTTCTGCCTAATTGATAGGTGAAATGAGTGAATGGGTGCATGATGGAGTGTGTAAGCATAGGAGAGAGAGAAGAGAAGAGGAAAATCACCTTTGATCAAAAAAATTGTCCTGGTTAACTTTCTGTAGCAAATTTTTCTTTCCTGTAGCAAATTTTGTGCATGTAGTAACCCTATTTAGCCTGTATCAATTCTATTTTGCATGCCAAGAGGTGTTGGGTCCACCTTTTATTTTTTCTTTTTTCAAATTTTTCAAATTTTTTCTTTTTTTTTTTCAAATTTTTAGTTTTTTTTTACAAATTTTTTTATCTTTTTTAATTGCATGTAAAATAAACTAAGAGTTATTTTTCTATTAACTGAGTTCACCCTTAGTTACCCCTTGTCACTCCTTGCCTTTTATCACAGCTAACTGCTTACTACCCACTTTTTCAAGTACTCTTTACTTTTTCCTTGTTCCTCTCCCACATATGTGTGTGTGTCTTAGTGGAAAAGTGAAGCTAATTGCTAGAATAAGGCAGAGGCTTCCTGCTACTGATTTTGGCTATAAAAAAAAAATTTCCTTCTCACACTCTTAATGTTTTCTTAAGCTAGAATAGATTCAAGGAAAGGTTTAGATTATTGCATACATGAGCCTTACCCTTGATGTGTTTTTGCAGGTGATATTGAGGCTGCTAATATGGCTATTGAAGCTGCCTTTGGTGGTTTTGAAGATGCATGTGATAATCTCCTAGAGGTCCCATTGCTAATAGCCTTGAATATGGAGGTCTTCTAGGGTTTCTTTTGTTGTTTTTTATGCTTCTTCACATCCCTGACTTAAATGTTGATGTTGAGATGCTCATGATGTGAGTGTTGAAGTTGATGATTGACTTGATGTTTGCATGCTTTACTGATACCTTTACTGTATGTTTGTAGGTGCCTGTTTGATGTCTAGGTTTTTGCTCTGGTGAAATGCCTCCTTGGAGTGCCATAGGCTCTTCATATTCACCTCACAAATTTTCATGTCTTCTTGGATGATTGATAAAACTACTTATAATGATTTCTAGTGATTACGTAGGTTTTCTAAATGAACATGTTTCCTTCATGTAAAAGGCATTATTTGTATTTGTTTGACTTCCAATATGAATGGGGTGATGAGGGAGAGTGTGGTAAGGCTAAGAAGTAGTATTGTAGTCTTGGAAGAATGATGTGAAGAAAATTTTTGTTTTTGCATTTTATTTTATTTTTGTTACAAAAGTGACAGTGTAGGGTTTGAGTGAAAAATAATTGTGCTTGAGATGGAGGGGTGAGGACAAGGTGTCAGGAAATGAAGGCAAGACTTTCCTAATTTATTTTTTACACATCAATACCCTTTGTTATTTTTTTGTCCTCATGATCCACCTGTGTGTAGCTTTTTGCAACTTTCTGTAGCAATTACAGACTTTCCTATAGCAGTTGAGGACAACCCCTTGTAGAAAACTTGTTTAGACATATCTCTCAAACGGTATACTGGATTGACCTGAAATGTTTTAGGCATATTACTATCATCCTTATGCACCTCCCCATAAAAAAATCTTGGCCATTGGATTCACTAATGTCGAGAAAAAGTAAAAATATTTGTAGGTGATGGAGGTCGATTTATCATAAATCGTGCACCAAAATGTGCTGAAATTTCTTGATAATGTTAGCATCATATATATGAATATCCCCCTGAAACAACTTGGAAAATGGATGCACGGTTTTTGAGATATAATAAAAATAATTTCCTGCTAAAAACTATGAGTTTCCTGTAGCAAAAATAGGGTTTCCTGTAGCATTTTAGAACATCGAGGAAAAATAATGAGAAAATCTTGGAAATGATGGGTGGATGTTGGAAATGGATGAAGGTGATGGATTGGCATGACCTAAGTCCTTTTGGAGCATATTAGAAAAGGACGAGGAAGGACAAGTTTGACTTCCTTTGACTAAGTTTTTGACCAACTTTTTATTTTTATGCCAACTTGTTTTTTTTTTGTTGCTTGCAAAGGTTGGAGAGCACCTGCATGCGTTAGAGAGAGATACATGGAGAAAATACATTTTTTCTTTTCCTTTTTTAACCTTTTTTTCTTTTTTTATTTAGGCCTACTAGCTACCTCAATGAGGTTTTCAACTAGTAGGTCTGCCTAGGCACCTCAAAGGAGGTTTTCACCTAGGATCTTTTATTTTTCTCTTGTTTTCTCTTTTTCCGAACCCATTGACCGCCTCATGGAGGTTTTCAATCAGCGATCCAATATTAGACGCCTCAAAAGAGGTTTTCACCTTGAGATTTTATTCTTTTTCCTTTTTTCTCTTTTTCCATTTTTTATATTTTTTTTCTATCCTACTCTACTTGAAAAAATAAAACCTCTTTTAAATATAGGAATACTTCCAATGGATCCATGTGCACATCAAGATGACAGATAAAATCATGTGTACACTTGAAATACATTCTTTGACATGTACCTAAATATGAGAGATGAATTGCTTTGACTGAGATTGTGTTAAGTATTGTTGAAGAGGGTGTGCTGCTACAACTTAATGACTATCTGGAACCATATTTCAATATGGTTGTGATACCGTTGGTCCACTTGCTGATTTGGATCATCTTGGATGTCCTCTTCTACCATGGCATTCAAATCTTCCTCTTTTTTCTCATTTTTCTCTTGAACACATGGACGATCTAATGGTAAACCTAAGGGAATCTTCTCAGTTTCTGATTCTGATGTCTTCTCTCCATCAAGTGCAGCTCGTGAATCTTTGATCTCCTCAGTTGAATATTATTCTTCTGGATGTTTTCCTTTAATGACATAAAGAGAATATATTTTTTTTCAATACCTTTCTTGAACTAATATGAATACCATTTAGATCAAGAGGATATGTTTGGTAGTATTGTACCTCAACATTGTAAGTGGGTTAAGATACTTCATTGAGTGGTTTTGGAAATGGTGGTATATGTAGTTGAGTGGGAATGGATCTATGAGATGGATGTGGTTTTGGTGGAGGTGGATGGTAGGGATAGCGTGGAGTTGGGTATGGAGGATATTGAGGAAAATATTATGGATATTGTGGATTTTTCCCATAAGGTTCTTTCCAACCTTGTTGCCAAGATTGGTTTTGGGGTTGAGATGGCCAAGGTTTCCAAGGAGGGAATGTGTTATTTTGATATGGATGTGAATAAGATTTAAATTGTGAAGTAGTTCTTTGTATCATATCAAGTTTACTAGGTTGCCATTGTCTTTTTGATGCTACATAACATAGCTTTTGTGGTGATTGACTTTCTCCATTGTCTTCTTGGTAAACTTCCTTAAACCTTGGTAATGATGGAAAATATTTAGTATCATATGATTCTGCATGGATAACACAAATATCAGCATCTTATTTTTTCTCATATTGCATTCTTAACATCTCTACTTGTTCACTTAGATTGCTATGAATTTCTTTTTTAAAGTTATCAAGAAAATTTCCAAGTTCATCTTGACTTACCAATGTTGATGCTAATTTACTTACTCTTGCCCTTCCTCTTGATATGCACTTGAATTTTTCACAAATTTCTTCAAATTATAATTGGTATGTGTCTCCTCTACTCGTGAGATCAAGGAGATCGATCCACTCATCCCTAATTGTTCTAAGTAAGAGGGTTTTTAGTGTGTCAAATCCTAAATGTTTTAATTTTTCCCTCTTAACATTAAACATGAACCTATATATTAGATCTTCAAGGCTCTCATCTTGTTTTTTATTCATTCTAAAGTTTTCTTCTTTAAGATCATGATCTTTATATTTTTCTAGAAACATATTTTGCATATCATTCCATGATCTTATTGAGTTAGTACCTAAACTCATGAACCATTTAAGAGCTCTATCCTTCAATGTTGTAGGAAAAAATCTCAATTTTTGAGTGTGTGATAAGTATCCATAATATCTACAAAGTATTTCAAATTCAAATATAATGTTTTATGGATCCTCTGACCTCATACTATGGAGGCATGTTCTTCATATGCACACTGACATCAGTATCTTGAATGGGAAATCCAAGAAGATGTTTTTCATTATCATCATCTCAATCCATTTCTTCTACATTCTCTACCACCTCTTATTCTTCTACCTTCAAACATGGATTATGATGTGGTTCTCACTGAACCACATGATCAAATGGGGGGATTGGTGTTGGAGAAGTATTTTTATTTTTTTCCAATAATAATGATAATGCAATGCAATTTTCTGTTTTTGAAATGAAATATGCCTAATGCAATTTTTTGTTTTTGCAGAAAGAAAATAAATGAATCAACTAGGGAAGAAAACAATGCATACTTTGACACCTCCCCAGAAACGACGCCAAAAATTGATGAGCCTCATTATTGCAACAAGAATGATGCAAATACCAAGGCTACCAACTTTAATTATCAACCTGGGGTTTGTACAAACTTAAGAGGTATCGGAACGATGTGTGTGGCATACAATGTGTCCTTATTTGGTTGATTTGATGTAATGGAGTGAATTTTATGAAATCAAATCCTAAACTAATTTCAGAAAAAGAAGTGTTGCTTTGAAAATGAATTAATCCTAGGAAAGAACAAGAATTTGTAATTGAAATCCTAAGAGCATGAATTTAAATAAAAAGACATAATATAATTTACGAAAATGAATGTCCTCGGTGGTGGTTATTCTTCCTCAATCATGTATATATATCCTACGTGTCATGATTCAAACCTAAGAGACAAAAAACAACCTTTGGGAGAAAATATGGTCAAGTTTACACATGCTACAAGAGTGCTACAAGAAACTTTGTTTTTGCTACAGGAAAGTTTTTTTTGGAAATAACTCACCGAATGACTAAGTAAATCAAATGAAATTGGGATGGTACAACTTTTTTTATTAATTATGATTTTTTAGGTCTCTATTCCAAGTGGAATCACTCCAAAATACCCCTGTTCACACGTGCTAAAAAATAACAGAAATTTACTACTCTAAAATCTGGAAATTCAAGAACTAGTGAGCTAGTTAATCTATAAAATGCCAGACCTAATCAAGTGAAAATGAAATGGGGTGAATTTTGTTATTAAATTTAAAATTATTATGACCTAATCCAATTGGAATCAAGTAAAATGGATCTCATTAACCCCTTCTAAAAAAATAGTAGAAATTTACTACTATTTCACTACAAGGCATTTCCAGAAATCTTATATTCGTGAACTAGTAACCAAATCCAAGTAGCTTAATGATTAAGATGACCTTCCAAAGTTATTATAAGGATGAATAATGATTTTGAACCTGTAAAAAACTTGAAAAATAACTTAAATCATTTAACTCAATCCTGCAACAAGAAAAGAAACAATACTAAATACAAAAATATGCAAAACATAAACAATAGATACATGTGAATAAGAAGTGAAAAGAACATAAATAAATTGTGAAAGAGGGCTCTGAGGCCCCTAGGATATCCAAGACCAAGGAGGCTCAGATTCCTATGGAAGGAACCAAGCCTTAGAAGCTAAAAATGGCGCCAATATTCATTATTCGAATCAATCCAAGTACATTCATGCAAGAAAAGAAAGTGGAGCTGCCAAAAAAAAAGTTTTCTCCACAATAGGACTAAAAAATACATGCCCCTAGAGGAAAATTCGAATTGTTACTTATAAAAAATGATGAGGAAGCATTCTCCTTGAAAGGAGGAACCTTTCCTCTCGAAAATCCATAAAAAAAGTGGATCTGGTTCCTAACACTGGGAGTTTGCAGTAAATGACAGGGAACACATTCCTAGATTTTCTCAATCATCGGAGTTCCATAATCTCTCCAGAATTTCTCTATAATTTCATGATATTTTTCTCATTTATTATCCAATATTGATCCTCCAGTAGTAGGGAGAAATTCCCTAAATTATCTCCTTCGCCAAATCTCCATAATATGTGCAATATTCTCACAATATCCTTCAAAAATAAATAATATTAGGCACAAATATGCAATTATATCTAAACCTTCCTAACAACATATTAAAGCTTAAAAAAACATTATTAAGTGTAGAAGGAGAGATTTAATATATATTTTATGTGCCTGAGAAAGGTTAGATGGGCCTTAATTTATGTATAATTTAGAGGCCCATCAATGATACCAGTATTGAGTTGTTGACTGCATTTTGTCAAACTTTTGCCACCCGCTTTTCTAACCGTGTACAAGAATGGCATAGAAGGAGGAGCATGTGTAGAGCTCCTATATTCGATGATCGTGTCTTTATGGACTGGTTTTTTAGAACGCTATTAGCCCCCATAGGTAAATATGTTTCATATCACTTTTCTCAGACCAAGGAAGAATCTCTCTAGAAAGCTTTATAATATGACTTGATTTACGCCTAGTTAGGTTATGTTTATACTATTTTACAATACCTTCCTAGACCTGGTGGTGCCACTACACCGAGGGAATCTCACACCTCCGACGGTATCATCGGATCCCTTTCACACCCATCGCCATATGCTCCTCCTCATATGAGTTATGGTCACCCTTAGGGGGGACGCAAGTTCCTCCAACACTTATCCTCGTCCAAGCAACTGGTATCCCGATCAAGGAACATCTTATGCATTTTACCAAACACATCAACGAATTCCAGGGCCAGCTATTTCTCAGCCTGTTTACCATAATGTTTCTCCAACTCATTTTTATCCTTATTCCCTACTCAATGCTCCAACCCCTCAGGAATCAGTTCCCTCGCCTCCCACGCCTTCTCAACCTCTGCCACATCATCCACCTCCTCCTCAAGGTTAAGTGTATGCTCAACAGAGTGCAAATAATCCCCCCAATTCGAAGAAAAATAATAAGGGGAAAGGCAACCAGAACCAACAACCATAGGGTAACCAGGGTCTCCAAGGAACTCAACCGAATGCACCACATGGGAACGAGCCAAATACCACAACTCAACACCAAGGCAATCAGCTCAAGCAAAACAAGGTTATTCATACTAATAAGCCTTGTGCATCTTGTGGTGTATATGGTAATTATACACATAATTGTTCCATTTTACTCAAATGCGTCAAATTTGGGATGCCCAAGTAGTGTCTCGAGGAAAACCACCCACGGTGTCTCCTCCTCAAAACACTGCTCCAGCTCAATCGATTGTGCTCACTAATCCTTTACCTCAGCAAGGATATCTTGTTTCCCAACCTCCACAAGGTCAGGTCGCTCCCCCACCTCAGCAGTCTGGTCACACTGATTACTAGATTCTCATGATGAACTCTGACGAGGTCAATATCGCCGATGTCAACTTTCAGACCTAGTCGCACCAGTATGACATGTAGCCTACTAAGTATGTCGCTGAGTCCCACACCAAAGTTTTCACTGAGTCTCTTCCAACACCAAATGGTCCCTTACATATCCCTTGGCTTAAGGAAGAGGTCATACCAAATATCCCCAAAGGGCCATTATGTTGTAATGCTACTTCTGTAAAATCTTCCCACATATACAGTATAGTAGATGAATTGGCGTTGTCTCTTGCTACCATGTCAACGTTGGAAGTTCTCCAGACATGCCCATCCCAACGGAAAGCTCTACTATATGCTATTGGTGGTGTGGACCCTTCAAAAGATTCCTTGATCATATTTGATGTTGACAAGTCAGAACATTCCCTTCTACCCTCATTCGTTGCTTTTCAAATGTCAGTCTCCATTCAAAATTCCACGATTCAGCGCTGCATCATAGACGAAGGTGGATCCACATGTGTGATGTATCCCAGTGTTTGGGAACAACTCAGGTCACTTGATTTCTACCCATCCACCATCACTTTACACACTTGAGACAGTCATACTTCACAACCCCTTGGCATGCATCACAATTGTCCTATCATAGTTGCGGGAAAGACTAATTGTATTGACACAGAAGTCATTGATGCCCCTTTGGATTACAATATTATTTTGTGTTGTAGCTACACCTATGCGATTTCAATTTCCACATATTCAGTTGACCGCAATATGTTCTTCCCCATAATGGAAATATCGTCATCATCGATTAGTTTACATATTACGATCTAAAGTCTTAGACATCACCCTAGTGTACCATCTCGTCGTTGAACGAAAATAATACTGACTTGCCTCTCACCGATGTCTCTCCAGGAGTCTATAAAGATTCCACATTTCTTGGTGCATAATATGGTCCAACACCTACCCCTTATGAGCCTGTCTCTTCCATTATTTTCATGTTTCAAGAGTCACAGGCTAATCATAAGCGGTTTGGTATGCCTATCCAATAGCCAGTGCCTTCGTAATATGTTGTTGTTCACTTGACCCAACCATTCAGATCCATTCCCTAAGGACCTTCTCCTTCTACTCGTGTCTCTCCTCATATTTTTCAACCAGGAAAAATTCCCCCAAGTTTAAACCATCTGGGAGTCGTTCCATCAAGCCATTATCCTTTAGGTCAAATATCGTTTTTATCTCCCCCATATAGAGTCTTTTCTGTGCATGTCATGGCTACATTGAGTTTACAAAATTTAACCTTGGGGATCCCAATCTGGTACATGGATCCCCCAGAAAACACTACACTAGACCAACTCAAACCATATACCGCTTTGACCCCAGTCCAACTGGTCATTACGACCCCTTCCTTTGATTCGGTTCCATAGCAACCTCAACAGGAAACCACTCCTATTGCGAAAGCATATGGTGAGGGGGGGGGGGGGGGTAGGGGGATCCAAAAGGAAGGTATCTAAGGACAAGGCTCCCAAAACAGCTCCAGCTCCACCTAAGCCTCCAAATTCGACACCTTCCTATGCTTTGTGTGATGTTGTTGGGCATGCCACCAATAATTCTCCTGAACTCCCTCATCTCAAAGAGGTGGTTGATGATACGTTTCCTAAATCTCACATCCTGAAGGTCCATGTTACCTTACCTGAGTCAGCCAAAAAAAAAAAATTATGCACAATTCACCCTTGTACTTTGGTTGACAACTTTGGCCAATACTCGCATCACTATCCTCGTCTCAAATATTTTTGCGACACCCATCAGGAACTTCGTGAAATAGAGGTCACTCGTAATGAAACTGCCACTTCTTTACCCACGGATTCTCTCACCATTGTTGAACCAGAACAGGAACCACACATTGTGATTCCTCCTCTAAATATCAATATGATGGATTCCATTTCTACCATTCTCTACCTTTCATCATCCATGGGATCCTCGTCTGGAGACTTTGTTGGAGTTCTCCATACCAATTCAGTCGAAACTTCTTCAACAGATACCCAAGTCTCAACATCAGTATATATTCCATCTACTATTCATTAGACCCCTCCTCTTTTCGATGTGCATGTGAAAAATATCTCTCGCGACGATGCTTCAGGTAGTCCCTCCACATCAAGTGGTCTCTCTTCCTCCAGTCTTCCCATCTTCCAGTCAGATGAATACATCATGGAAGCCATGACCACACTTGATTATCCTTGGGACAATATGCACCATTGTGTGTATTTCCTTCCACAGCAGACCCATGACCAATATGTTTTGGAGTCCAAATACTTCATTCATAATGAGGTTGATTGGTTCAATAAACCCTTACTTTAAATCCATGCATTCAAACCACATACACCTTTTGGCCATTACATTTACACCCAATGTTTGGGCAAGGGGGCACCCATATTTTAGAGTGTAGGAGAAGCAATTCTCCCCAACCCTTCTAGTGTATCTGGTAGTGTTGAATCAACTCCCATTATTCTTCCCTGTTTAGAAGAACCTCTAGAGTCTCATATCACTTCAGATCACTCTAGGGAAGATCCACTTAATCATTCCTTCATCTTACATCAACAACCCAGTCTCTTAGACATTATTTTTTACCAACCTCTATCTTTTCTTAGGGTGAGCACCAGTTCATTATCTCCGAAGTCACTCTTTGGTATAGTGACACCATGTATGCAAACCCATAAATTTAGTCCATTTTATTCATACATGCAGTGCCAAATGGGATTGGTAATCCACTATTTTCTTTCTCTAATTGTATATATCCATTCTTCCCACAATAAGACTACCATAACATAAACAAATGGTGAACCACATTATCAAAATGTGTTTAGAATCCACTATTCTAAATACATTTGGCATGTCCATAACATGTTACATGGGGGGAACCTATGCCCCTACTTCTCCTCATCATCCTTTAGAGGATACTGTGCCATTTGGTATAAATGATTGAACCCCTTATTTGAGTACTTGGAACATCATGGCACTCCACAAACTCCTCTAGCTAGGGGCATCATTCCCACCTTTTCCAACTAGATCAGTCCCCTCCATCATATATGTTGGGGGGAAGTATCCCATGCTTGGGGGCATGATTTCCCCTGGCCAGCTTCTCACTTGATTAACATAATTCATGGCCTAAACCGCAATGATCTAGGTATGGTCAATTACCCTCCCATTATTTGGATAGTTTATCCTACCGGCCTCTCTGGCGAGCAATATATATATATATCACATATTGTAGATACTTGATACAATATTTTAAAACATTCTACTCTATGTGATCCCACACTTACCACTTAGTCCCCATGTTTGACTTGGTGGGCAGGTATTACTCTAGACCTTCTCTAGTAGTTAATTCTTTTACTATTTTCTCTTTGCTAGTGCAGAAAATATGGGTTGAGTAATTTTAGACTACAATATTATTATCAAATTAAACTAAGATTGAAAGGGTAAAATACTATACTCATGAGATGGGAATAATCAAGTTATATTTTCATTCAAAATCATGTCTTCTCTCATATATATGAACGAAGAGGAGAAGGATGTATGTAAATTTTTCCTGTTTATTTATTGTAAACACTAAAGTACTTAATATACTATGTATTTATGTAAAGTAAATGCTAGTTACTAATAAATAAAAATTATTAACAATCACTATAACATCCTCGTTTAATGGTCTTTCTCAAAAATACACCAAACTTGTCTCAAAATTTGACAAATTTATCTAGACCAAGTGGCTTGGCGAAATTGTCTGCAGTCTATTTTTCTGTGGTGCAATATTTAATTTGAACCTCTTCATTTTATACAAGATATCTGATGAAATGAAAATGGACATCAATGTTTTGGCACACTCATGAAACACTTGATTCTTTTCTAATTGTAGAACACTTTAATTGTTACATAAAATAATTGTTGGCTTGGTTTGTTCAAGCATCAAGTCTGCAACTATTCTTTTAAGCCAAATTGTTTCACATGTTCCTTTTATTGTTTCCCAATGTTTTGCCTCCATAGAAGAAAGTGAAACCATATGTTTCTCACTAACCCATAAAATTTCATATTTTCCAAGACTAAACTCATATCTAGTTATTGATTTTCGGTTATTTATTGATCCCACACAATTAGAATTTGTATAACTAGAGATATGAAATGCATCACTTTCACCATATAGTAATCCAAAACCTCTTGTACTTTTATCATATTTCAAATCACTTTTTATTTCTATCTAATGTTCTACTTCAAGTTCTATGAGAAATGCAGATATGTAGTTAATTGAAAAAGTCATACATGTCCCAATGATTGTAAGATAAATCAAACTTCCAACAATTTTCCTGTAAATTGACTCACTTTTTGATTTAGAGTCTCAACTTCTCCATATATGTATGTATTTTTACAATGAAAAATATTGTATTTTTATAGTATGCCTTTTGCATGCTTAGTATGTAAAGTAAAAACACATTTGTTACTATGTCAAACTTCAACATCTAGGAAATCTTATAGGAGGCCTAAATTTGTAATGTCAAAAGTCGAATGTGATTCAATTTTATCCTGGTAATTGGTCTGGCCTCACTACCTATGATGATGATGTCATATAAATATATCACTAATATATATATGCACTATCCTCTCTTTTAATGTAGAGATTTTAATCATAAAAGCTTATTCTCAATATGTTATCCTACAAATGTTTGTCAATTTTGATGTACCAATCTTTTGGTGCTTATTTCGGGCCATAAAGAGCCTTAACCAATCTACATACCATATGTTTCTTTCCAGGAACCTGGAAACCTTGAGGTTGACACATATAAACCTATGCCTTCAAAATATCATTGAGGAAGGTGTTAGAATATAATTCTTACATGTGTAATAAGTCACATTAGTGACTTAGGCTAAAAAATAGGCCTTTTGTTTATTATTAGCTTTTAGAATTTTGGGAATATATCACCTCCCAAACTCGATATAATAGAGGTGAATCATTTTGTACTATCTGAAGTATTTTGATAATAAAATATTGTGTTTGGCATATGCATGTACTTTATCTAAAGTTTCATCAGTAAGTGTAGTCCAATTAATTTTATAATATGATATCATAGTAGATGAGTATTCTGTCCTAGATGCCATTTGAAGGTAGATGTCGTTGGAGTAGAGAGATGCTTAAGATTTGCAATGTTCACATTTACAAGCCTGCCATTGTCCTTAAAGTTATGAGCCATTATCATTTCATATTGGAGAAGAGCCAGCAAGGAACCTGTGTAAAGGTTCTATGTGGTATTTATGAAATTGATTAGAGGTGTTTCCACTTCATATTATGAAGGATTATGTTTCCACCATATGAAGGTTCCTTGGGAAATTTTTTATTTGACAATGGAGTGGTCAAGCTAGTGTATATGTTGGCTCAAAGAAGATGGTGATAGGATAAGTGAGTGTTGGAAAAGTATCCTAAGTGGAATTTGCACCAGTCTGACTCGTGTTGGGATTCATTTCATATGCTATTTTCTAGCTCAAATCGATGTATTCTTATCATTAATCACTTCCTCATTCTCCCAACTACCTTATTCATATTTTTAATATTGTAGTGAATCAGAGTATAATGTTGTTGATCTATTAGATTTTCTATGTAGTTGGAGAGCTTGATCATTGTTGCAGAAATAATATGAAACTAGGAGGTATTTGCACCATTCTTATACACCTTGTGCAGAGCCTTGATTGTCTTGATATACTGTTTTTTTTAATACCCCACTGGTGCTATCATTGTGGGATTTTGAGAGTTACAAGGTCTCCATGTAATTGTCGCTCAGTGAGATCAAAGAGATATTTTTTAATATATTCCTAGAATGAATTCAATAGATTAGACTCTCTTTCCTTATATTGAATAACACGAGAAGGGATGCACATCCCTAAGGAGTTATTGAGTAGATAAAGAGATCTTCCTTATGTTTTGTTGGCCAATGGAGGAGGGTGCTATGATTTTTTTATGGATTGATAAGGTTCCTAGAGAGTTATATAATGAATATATTTTCTAACACAGGAGAAAATGGGTCGAGTTGAGTGGGATAGAAGCCAATAACCTAAATACATTTCCTTTTTGACCTCATAAACTATCATGGATGTGGTAGCTATCCTAGATTCCTATGGTAGGGTGAAAATTTAGGATTATATCATTTTGAAAAATATTTTTCTACATTTTTTTAGAAATAAATTATTTAATCATATTTCATGTTATGATATGCATGTGATTATGCTTAAATCCATTTATGGGTATTCGGTTTTCAATATTTTTTTATTTTATTTCACGCTTGTTTAATTTTGCTATATTTTAATTATCACATCAACGCATATGTTTTTTTAATTCTCTCTCTCCACAAGGCACCTTCCTTGTGGGGATTGTGGTGAATGGCCTTGAATAATATGCTTTGTTACTACTTGTCCAACAAATAAGGGTTGTGGTCATGGATTTCATAGTGTGATGTGGGAGATACAATTTAAAAATAAACCAATTTTGGTGTTGTTACATGAGAATTTGAATAAATGCTTCACATCTATGTGTGATCATTGAAAATATTTAATTAATATCTTATTTTATTTTTTTGTCTCTCTGATAATAGAACTCTTTCTTAGTGATTAAATGGTGTAGTTCGATCGAGTGATATATTATAGTTTGCAGATTGATCCCTCCATTTCTTCCTATTGTAGTTTGCAGGCATTTTTTGATCCCACCATTTCTTCGTATTGAATTCTTTTCATCCAGTGTCAAGGATCTAAGGGGGTGAGTTGCAGGCAGAGCGAAGGAGGATGCAGGGACTACATCTTGCTCAAGGTTCCTGATATTGCTTGTTCTTCCTATTGAAATTGAAGCATTTTTATCCCATTTGAAGGAGTTCAGGGGGTTGAGTCGCAGCAATAGTCAAGGAGGATGCAGGGACTGCAACTTTCTCGAGGTTCTTAATCCTGCCGATTCTTCCTATTGAAATTGAATCTTTTTCATCCTGGTTGAAGGACTGGAGAGGGGTTGAGTCATATGCGCGGCCAAGGAGGATGAAAGGGTTGAGGTTAAGGGGACATGATATTGACTGGATTAACTAGTTTTTCCTTTTATTTCAGTTCAGAAGATTTTTAGGGTTATAATACTTTGTTTTGTGACATATTTGAATGTCATCAATGGTTTTGAGGTTGGTGAATTTCCCATTCCACAGTTTCCTCAAGTGTCATCACGCTATTGTATGAACATGGTATATGGGATGCATATCGAGCCCAAACAGAGGAGTGGCTAGCTCATCGGTCATATAAAAAACCCTCATTTAAAAAAAACCCTCATTTGTGAATTCAATCACCTGCTAGGAAACATAATCGGAGGTGTTGGCTTATAATTTCTCCTTTCGCGGGCCCTTTCCATATAGATCATAGGGATAGAATATGGAAGGAAATAATGGTATGGAATATGGCAACGAATAGGAGTTACAGGATCAGAGAGTTGAATTGGGACTCCCCTGTTTGACCGAGGGAGCGCATAAGGAAAATCCATTATAATAAAAAATATTAAAAGTGAGATGTAATCATACCACAAAATACATCTATCTTGAAACTCAAAACTTGATATGAAATGTCGAAAACATATAACAAACATACCTCCTTTCGAAATCAATGGATTCACTTGGTGAGTCTTCAAATGCCTTCAATTTTGTTGGATGTCTTCACATCTATATACAACATGTCACTTCAAAATATTTTGGTACAATAATTTGCTTCCTCCTAGGGCAACTAGATCTTCAAATAAATGCCCTCATCAAACCATTTTAAGTAATCTACTAAATATTGGGAACTTGACACTATCCTCGGCAACAATGCCAATTTTTTACTTACCAAACCTAGACTTCAAATATTACAAAGTACCTTAACCAAGTGCAACCCTATGAGAACTTGGAAAGGTTTCCCATCAGAACAACAATGCTTCCTCACTTTAGGCCAATTATTTTCCAGCATAAGGGAGGAAACCCCACCAAAATTTAGTTTTATGGTATTTATTTATAATAAAAAAAATGTTGGATTTTACAAAGACCGATTCCTATCCAATTCGGTGATGGTGTCAAAATCAAAGAGAAAATTCTTTGAATATGACAAAGAGGACATAATTAATCCATTCACTAATGTGGCATAATTAGTACAAAACAAATTTTGGAATAACAAAAGATTAAAAGGAGATATTTGATTGGGCCTAGTGAGGTACTAGTGATGTTGTTATTGCTTCTTAAAAGTTTGAAGATGGGAGCTTAGAAACATGAAAAAAAAAGAATAAATAGGAACCCTTAAAGAATATGCACCATCACAAACATTAAATTACCACCAAGTGATAACAAACAACCATGAACAACAAAGGAATAACAAAAACATGAACTCTTAAATGAAGTAGAGAAAGTAGTACAACCTTCTTATTGGACAAAAAACAATAATACATCAATTTTTTAATTCGATTTTGCAAGGTCGAGAGGACCAAACAAATTTCACCTAAACTCATGTAAATTGAAAAATCCATAATCATCCATAGAAAGAATAAAGTGATGGAAAAAGCTTACATAACCCCTCTTCCAATCCTCTCAAATATATTCAACTAAGATTGGAGGGAGCTCCAAATCTTCCAACTATAAATTTGGAAAATGTACCCTCTCCTCTATTTAGATCTTCCAAATCAAACCCTAATTCATAAAATAATATTTCTTTTTCAAGGCCCTAATCCTCCTCAAGTGGAGCACTTCCTTTTGTATTTCGAGCGAATAAAATGGGTCCATATTGCCTCTTTCCACTTTCTATTTCATGAAATCCTTTTAAAGCATGATTTTCTATTCATCCGAGTGTTTTATTATGTCTACAACCACATGGTATCTCCCCATGCAAAAATTCTTCCAGATATGAAGAAATGGTCTCAAACAATATGTACGTTGAGAAATGTAGTGAAAAAAAGAACTTGTACATGTTTTAGAAAAACATATATACGAATATATAGAGAGGTATTTCTCACATTGAAAAATTTAGAGAAATAAATGCATAATAAGGATGAACTTACGGGTTTTCATTAGGTTGAAATAAAATTTTACAAAGAATCAATACAATCGTATGGATTTGTATGGAAATATGCAGCAATATACCAGTTGTACAACTTTTGCCTTTCTCTTTTTTGTAGATCCTATTCCTCATTTTGAGATGATTCTGATGACCATGCAACTATTATTTGAGTAGATCTTAGAGGTTTCCTTGAGGTCAGTTAAAGCCGATTTTGAAGAATAAATTACTTATGTATCCGCAAAACTCTTTTATTCTTCCAGTACTTTAATTTTTAGTTATTGTTTGATTGATGCTATGATCTGAAAGTAATTTATACATTATATTAAATTTATCATTTTATCTATTTAACTAGCATCATATGGATAATTGTCACCTAGGGTTGAATTTTTGTAATGCACTTAACCCCAAATACCTCAAAAGGTTAAATATGCCTCCAAATATGTGAAAATGTGTCCTTACCCCCAAAAATTTCTACTTGAAGGGAAACACACCTTCAAATACATGGAAGCTCTTTCATTAGGGCTATTTCTCACCCCTTCTTACTTCAAACATCCCTGAACCACCTCCTTGAAGAAGGTGTTCAAACTAAATACTCAAGTGGGACTTTAAACAAACCCATGTGTAACTTAGTGCTACATGGCATGATGTCAAGTTGGGTGTTCATCTTGTAAATCTCCATTTTTTCTCATATCCTTCATCCACATGGTCTTAGGCCCTAGTTTTAACCCAGGAACAAGGACCTTCATCAATGACAGGAAAAAAGAGAATGTAATCCATGCAACCATGCCCCCATTTACATTTAAAACATGCCCAAATGGATCCTGGAGAGGGGCGGCGTTCATAGGTATTAGTACATGGTGGAGTGGGGGCAGATATTTTCACAGGTATTAGCACATGGTGGAGTGGGGGTGGATATTTCCTTCTCTCACACATTGTCAATTCGGAAAGAAGCCCTAGGTAGAGGACCAAATGGCACAAAATCGGTTGGTCTATAGGAGTTGGTCCAGGTTGTACCCTAGCCAACCACATATGGAGAGCGAACATAAGAAAAGGGAAAATGGTGTCACGACGACAGTGGGGGAAAAAGGCATGCAGCACCAGAGGGTATACACTTCACTGCAACCTCATCTTTCACAATTCAAAATTGCTTTGTTGTTGTTGAATGTGACAGAGCCCTATAACACATTTACAAAAAATTGGGCATTTCTATCATGGGTTTTTGGGAATATAGTGGAATTTCTATCTACTTCTAGGTGCCATCCTCCCTTTTTGTTAAAATACATTCAAGCTTTATATGGGTAGAAATTATTTTATGGGTGATATCTCCGAATACCAGGATGTATGGATTTTTTGGGTTTGCAACAGAATGCATTTATCGTTCACATGCATATATTGAATCATTGAGCATGAAATTTGAAACCATGAGAGCTTAGTTCGATGCTTAGGGTTCACAATGTTCATTTATGAAGTCAAACCTGTGAAATGATTTTGTATTGAGGTGCTAGGGTCAGACGAGAGATTATTTGAATGACACTGGATGAACTAAGGGATACTTAGAAAACTAAGATCATCCTCAATGTGTCTCATTTTGTTATGGGTTATTCACACCCAAACCCACATTTGACTGATATTACTGCTAAAATTAACCTTAAATTTCAAAAGGAAAAGGCCTTGTAGTCCATAACATACCAGCATAAAATTCACCTATGTAGTGTTAGTATACGCTTGTCGCAATACTATGCAACTGTAAATTATGATATTGAATGGTGGAAGTCCTCCATTTCTAGAGGCTCTCGATTGGAATCAAAAAAGAGGGGGGAAGAGTTTTGTTTGTCTTAACTTAGAACTCTCAGTATGCTCGTCATTAGGCAGAGTTTGGTGGAGACAAACCTCTAGATCCCCTGAGGAAAGTAAGGGTAGAGATGTATATCTATGGAGCCCCTTGTTGATAAAAGTGTGGAACTATGAATCTCTGGAGTCCCTTGCTAACCAAAGGATGGAGATGAGAATATTTGGAGTCCTTGTTGACCAAAGGGTGGAGATGAGAATATATAGAATCCCTTGTTGATAAATGGATGGATATGTATATCTCTCGAGTCCTTTATGGACTGATGGGTGGAGGAAAAACTACCTATGGACTCCCTATATCAGTCTACAACCAAAATGCAATAGGCAGGGTGGAATGGAATAGACCTGTGCAATCCCTGGCCTAAACACTCGGACAGATTTCATAAGATAGGGGGTAACAATTGCATAGCTGGCAATTGTCAATGGTTGGGAGAAAAATTGTGAAAAATATCCTTTTACCCATCCTTAGGTATCTTGATAATTATGATGCCCGGAAGTCGTTCAAGACTACTCCCTACAAAATAGGGTTACAAAATGGCACGGACTGCCTAAATTACTTGACATTTTGATGCCATATGTAGGCATGGATTATGTTTTATATCGAGCCACTATGGCATAAATTTCAGCAATGATGTATGTTTAGGAAAGGAGTTGTGTTATTAAACTCTATTGTACACCTAGCTTCCATAGCCACCGCATATACTAAGATGCCTCCAAAGGGTTGAACGACCTACAATGGCGACAACAGACATGAAATAATGCATTTGGCCCCCTTAATACTATGTCAAGAGACTTCATATGATGGTACTTGACACTTTAAAGAGCTCATATTATCAGATTGGTACTTGATGTCCTAGATGTAGTTCATGATGTTCATAAGAAGAAAACTTAGTACATATGGAATGATAAATTTTACAGGCTTATTAAAAAACATTTCCATCCTTGCATATAATTCATTTTGTTGGCATATAAAATTTGACAATGACTTATATTGACTTTGTCCCTCACATTTCCTTGGACAGACTAGACTATCAGTTATAGTGTTTACTTTATAAGTACATGCCCTCTTTAATGGTTGATCATGCAAAGGAATGGTATATGTATTTGGGTAGTCTTAGAGTGTGTTGTCAATAAATCATGACAAAAATGGAAAAAAAATTTGCGATAATATTCTAGGTTGCACACATAATTACACAGTTTGCAAAATTTTGAGGAGTCTGATGTAGATTTTGTGTAAGGTTGCTGTCAATTAGGTCTAATGCAAAAACCAAGATATGCATCCCATATCATTTTCTAATATTTACAAGCAGTTGTTACACTTTTGGCAGGATTCCATTCTTTACTTATGAACTCAGAAAATGCCAGGCCGTGGGATATTTGTTCTGACCATTGGAAGCTATAAACTTCAAAGAAATAAAACTTGAGATAGTATGCTTCATTGTGGGGGTGCCTTGTAGGTTTTCCTCTCAAACCCTGAATGTGGATAAAACCATGTGTTGGTGTGAGTATAGCATAAAGAGAAATTACAAAGTTTGATTAATTATCGTTTTCCCTCAGGATATGGAATTTTTGTAATTATTGATGGATTGTCCTTCTCACTCCTCAATGAGTCAATTCCCACATCTAACAATCCAATTGTTACTTCTCATGACACATTTTTTGTTATATTTGTATATGAACTGGACTTCAATTATCACCTTAACATTGATATCAGATAACCTCAACATTGTATTACTAGGCACTATAATTTGGCCCATGGAGGATCTTACCATGTCTATTTACGTTCGTACTAAGGATGCCTAGTGATCTGAAACCTTCTAGAGGGAAGTTATTATTTTATGTGCAGCCAAACATAAACTAATAATGGTGGCTTATTTTAATTCCATTGAGGCATGTGATAGCAGCGACTCATTATAAATTTTCCTTGGTGATTGCTTGTATAGGTGCTATTATTATGGTCGAAGCTCCAAAGTGAGTAATATATACCCTCTTTAAGGACTGCACAGATATTGTAAGACTATGTTATCGCTTGTATTTATTTAGGCCTATGCATGTGATAGAGTGCCTTCTTGAAGTAGTAGATATATTTATATTTCATTCATGATGGTTTGATGACTGAATCAATCATATGCTTAATAACATTGAATGGGGAGTTAATTACTCCTTGTTGTGTCTCTCCTAGCATCCAAGGCCAATGGTTCTCCTAACGAAGAATTAGAATTGTTAATGTGAGATGTTGAGGTGAACTAAGTCGTGGACTTGGAACGGTGGAAATCGCTTTCCAATGGGACCTTGGACTAGTAAGTGGAGGTTTCTTTATGGTCACCTATTTAAGCAAATATTGTATCATAGATCTACCATTGTATGTGTTTTTTGCCTATAATATTTATTGGGAACTCGACACCCCAGTTGCTAAGATAATTTGGAAAAATGAGGTGATCAATGTCATAGATTTTATATTATCAATCTCATAAGACCAAACACCTATGGGTTGGATAGAAAAATAAAGTAGCAAGTAACCTGAATATTAAAAAAAAAAAAAATTGATATAGACAAACAAATCTCCTATGATTGTCATGGAAGGCAATTCATTGAAAATTAAGTGTTTCGCCATGTTTATATATGGAGGGCTTCAACCACAAACACAAAAGATCTGAATCATACTTTAATCAAGGAGAAATTTAATAAAAGTTCCACATATCCCTATCAAGTTAAGAAGATCAACTTATGGATTTGTACGAACAAGATTTACCAGTGGATTAGTCTTCTTGATATTGTTGATGTGAGGATTGAAAATATAGCCTGAGGAAGCGTATTTTACATTACAATGTAAATAAATGCTTTAGACATACTCATCCTATAGGATATCCTCTACACCTTATTATTCGTTTCTTTTCTCTTGTTTCCTTTCCTAAATCATAATTATAACTTCATGTATGAACCAGAATTTGATTCTAGTTGGCATGCCCTTCAAACTATAGGAAAATAGGACCCACAAAAGGTGGAGAGAGAAAATAAAATAAATATATTATTATTATTATTGCAACAGTGTATTTTTCACGCAAAATGAATCACAATAGATGACATTAAATCACTTAAACATTGTGGCATAAACATTAATGATTATTAATGACAAAGTAATTGAATGTTGTCACTCCAATAGTATTTTTTAACTTGAAATAACACATTTTATTTTTACCTATATTTTACCTCCACCTCAATACAAAATTTTGAAGTTCTACATTTGAGAATTATGTTAAAAATGTTGATGTGAACATCACATACAAGTCAGATCCCACCCAATGGGATATTTAGGAAATGGGTGGTGGTGCTTATTGGATTTTTAGAAGAGCCACTTGAGTATATGAGCTTATCTTCAACAATATTTACCACTTCTCTAGAACCTGATATTGATCGTCCATTAGGTTTCCATCACTCTCATATTTCATTTAAATAATATTTCATTCAACAATATACATTTAGCACAAAAATGTAACAAAACTAATATTGTCAGATTCATTAGTTCATTGGATAGCTGAGAACCAATAATTTCCTCTTCTCTATACAAAGTTTCCTTTTCAAAATATTCAAACAGTGAAATGTCCCACGTCAGATATAGATATTGTGACAGACTTGGATCAAAACCCTTTTCGACCTTAGTCAAATAAATTTCAAATTTTGTACAGGAGCCTAAGCTTATCCCATGACTTTAAAACTGCAAGTGCATAAACCCGTAGAAATATTTTGTCTCACCTGGCACAATATGAATGGTTTAGGATACTTCAAAGCCACTACAAGTAAGCATATTAATCATCTGGAAATATTGGAGTAGATAGGGTGTATTACAACCACTTCAAAGAGAGATTCATCATGCTTCAATTAATTTATTTGTGAACGGTTTACAAAGGGTTTCATTATGCTTCTTTTTCAACCTTGTTGATCTAAGAACGTCCTGTCAAACTTCATAAATAAGTTGTGCTATTTTATCCTTAAATTATGACTACCACAGATATTTTGGCTTGTGGCCCTCAAAAGCTTCATCTACCTCAAAATTGGTTTCTTTCTTTCCTCAGGTCCATGATGCTTGCACTTGGGTTTAGTATGTTCCAGAGATGAATCAAAGGGAAGCAATGACTGATTTTTTTTATCAATTACCACTGGCCCTACAACGACGAACAAAAGGACATCATGTTCATACATAGTGCAACAGAGATGAAAAATTGATAATTTATAGAGTATATGTAGCATATCTTTATCATCATGCAAACATTAGATAAGGAAAGGTAAAAGCTTGGCAATCATTAGGGGAATTTTGAGGTCTAAAATGGGCCTCATAAGAAAAATGTAACCAAAATAAACTTTATAAGAACCAATAGGATTCAAGATGATGATGTAAACCATGGGTGATGGTTCACCATTTTTTAAGTGAAAGGGTAAAAGTATTTAAAAATAATAAAACTACTTTTTCAACTCGTATCTTCAACTTATCTCCCAAATTTTTTACTCAAATTTCAAGTGGGAGTACTCATTGGATGAAAAATTTAATTCATCATCCAAGGAGTACCCATGTTGCATACTTTTGATGGACCCTGCTACATGAAAAAACGTGATTGCAATCACGTTTTTCATGTATTTCTCTTGGATTTATCGAAAGTATGCAACTTGGGTACTCCTTGGATTAGGGATTAAATTTTTCATTGAACGAGTACTCCCACCCAAAATTTGAGTAAAAACTTTGGGAAATAAGTTGAAAATACAAGTTGAAAAAATAGTTTTTTCTTTTTTCCCTCTAAAATTTGATGATGTAATCAACTCTTATTTTATTATTTCCCCTATTATTTTATAATTTCCTTAGGAGGCCCATTTTAGACCTCAAAATTCCCCTAATGGGTGTGAAAGTTAGTGCGCAGAAAATGCATTAGTATAAGTCTGGTTCATATATTTTTTTGATTCTCATACCAACGCATCATTGGTTAATATTATACAGCCTTTGCCACATTTTAGGGCATGTCCAAATTACACAAATTGGACAGACAAGATGCAAGAGGGAAACAAAGATGATGTATTTCCCACCGGCTACAGGTATATTCAAGTGCAAGACCACATGGCTCATTTAATTTTTGGAACAAGGGTTCTTGAGACTTCTCTTGTAGACAATAAGCAAATGAAGGCAATTTATGGTGTTAATAGGATCAATAAGTACCATTGGAAACTTATATGCATTATTTGTGAGGTTGCTTATGGATCATCTATGCAGTGTTCTGATCAATATTATCGTGGTGCTTATCATCCCCTTTGTGTATGCATTGTAGGATTGTTTTTGAGATATTGAAGATAAGGTTAGGCATGAAGGATCTACTAATGAGGATTAATTTCATTTGGAAGGAAGCATAGACAATCACATATGAGAGGAATTCAATATTTGTTGCACCAGTACAATAGTTGGATGATAATATTGCGGGCTACTTTAGTTATTGGGTAATTTCACTTTTAGCTGCTATTTTTGCATTTTGGACCATGTTTGGGTCAAATCTATTTCCATTCATTACACACACAGGGCCTAGCGATTCCATTTGAAATTACATCAATCTCTCATCACGGACCTAAGGCTAGCACAAAGACCTAAGGAAAGAAACAAACTAATTTCCCTATCTTCATGGACCCATAGGCTAGCATCCGTGGAACAAAGTATTCCCCTACCTTTTTTCATGTGGAAGTTGGATCTTTTACATTCACATTAGCATTGAAAATTGACCAGATTTGAACAATAGCTCTCCAAGCTACAAGTAAACCAAGTCTGTGATATGAAAAGCCTGGTTGGGTTGTTTTGTTTTCTAGCACGTACAGTGCCAAGTCATTAATTGGAAGCATATCTCTGAGAGTGAATTAGTGTTTTTTTCTGTGTGGGAATATGAATATTGGAAAGATGTTTAAATATAATTTGGAATAGTTTCTACTCGCACTAATACATGGAAGGGGTTTTTAAGACGTATTTTTAATTCAAAAAAAGTATTTTTTTTAAACATTTATTCTAATGTAAGATTCTATACATGTGCTTTAAGAGAATGCAAACACTATGATACAAGGATAAATGGTACTAAATATCACTAGAGACAGAATTAAAACCTGACTATTAACATGAATTATGCACAATTAAATATTAATTTAAACTATTTTTAGAGCAATATTGAGTTTCTATGAACTCGCTTTTTCTATATCCATACTTTCAAATTTCTGAATATATGTACGTAAATATGAATATATGTATTCTGCTAGGAATTCATTACAGTTACATCCAAATCATGGTAATAATTAAACATCGTTAGATACTTAAGTTACAATGCCTCTTCATGTCTCAGAGAAATCATTATCAACCAACACCCTCACGACATAGGGGCATATTTCAACAAGGCACTGCCACAACGCTCTGAAAAATGTTGCCAACATCAATCCACTACAACACTCTGAAGCACTTTGAATAATTTTGTCTATACCAATGTTCTACAACTCGTTGGCTCTTAGTTCTATCCCTACACCACAACTCATTAGCTCTTGCTTCAGTCCCTTACCACTTTGAATCACTTTGAAAATTGCTCTGTACATCAATGCATCTAATTGACATGAAGATTTTGAGAGATGAACTGGGGAATGAGGACAATCCGACGTCTAGGGAAAACGTGTTTCTTTATTAACTTGATCATTAATTTGAAGGCAACAGTATGTTAGGGGAGTTCGCTTCAACATGTTTTAAAGTTTTCATATCATGACTCTATGTTAGAAAACAATCAACACTTAGTTATAGAAGATGTATTCAAAAGGAAATATTGCTTTGTAATCTTGGCTTTGAAAGTATCATGGAGTTGTAGCTATGAAATATACTAGTTTGTTTGTTGCAAGTATTCTTTGATAGGTGTATGTTGTGTGACATCCTTTCACCTGGAGCGCTCTTGTATTCACATGTGTCTTCCATATTGGGTAGTACCACACTATGTTATCAGAAATGGCACAGTAAGCTACAATTTTTGGATCAAATGGCCAACACAAAGAAATTATTTGGAAAGTTGTTTCTTGAGATTTTCTCACTTAATGGTTGTATTTGAAAAAAATAGTGATACTTTATTATTTTTTTTTTTTTAAATTAAGCAAAATAAAGCACAATGTTATGATGTGAATGTAATTTGATTAAAACATTGATAAATTACTACTTGATATTGACTTGCATCCCACCCTTACATTATTTCTATATTTGTATTAAATAGGTCACACCATCCAGCCTCCACCCCATCATATATTATCTTATAGGGTTTGATAGCTTGGCAACATAGACATGGCTATAACTTAGATTTTGTTTGTAAAGTTTGTTTTCCTCCTCCTCGCTGCAAAATGTTGTCTATTATAGAGTAAAAATTTGAAAGCAAACATAGTTGGATCTTTTATAAGGAGGTTTCTAAACAAATTTCATACAATACATTTACGATATGTGCCAAAAATTCACTGAGTGTAATTGAGCACATTTGTGGCTTAACATCTATGGATGAAGGAACAAACATGGTACTAGATGTTAACCAAATTCTAGTGGACTGAGATTGAAAAAAAAATCATGTTGGTCTGGCCTTATGCTTGTTCATTCTTAGAGATTGGCTTGGAGCAGAGATTATTTGGTTGTCTGACTGGTGGTTTTGGCCCTGCCTATGGTTTTGTTCATGGTTTTTCACATGGTTTTAGGCATGATGGTTTTCTGCTCATGGTATTTTGTAAATCCGGTCAAGGGAAATACGGTTACGTTCTAATACAAGGTTAATGGATTGGGGTTTATGAATGCTTCAACATGTATATATATCTGTTATAACATTGAAAGGAATATAATGAAAAATCAAGCTAGAATTATCCAGGATTTGAAGACCCAATTTTTCTCCAAATTTGACATCAAGGATTTTGGTGTTACAAACTATATTTTGGCATGGAAATTAAACAAGATTAGGCAAAGAGGAAGTTATGATTAAACCATAGGAAGTATGTCAAAACAATATTGCAAAGGTTCAATATGCAGGATAGTAAACCGGTGAAGGTTCTTATTCTTGTAGATGTAAATTTATCTATTGAACAGTGTCCCAGGGCACAAGAAGAAGAGGAGGACATGTCATGTGTTCCATATGCAAGTGCATTGGGTAGCCTGATATATGTAATGGTATGTACTAGACCATACATTGCACATCCAGTGGGAGTGTTGAGCAGGTCTATGTCAAAACCAGGGAAGGATCATTGGACAACAGTGAAGCAAGTTTTCAGATATTTGTGTGGCACTAGTGGTTATGGTCTCTGCTACCAAGGGAGACCAAGATTGGATGGAGTTTTGGACATCCATGTCTTTGTTAATGCAGACAGGGTTGGAGATCTCGATCAAAGAAGATATACAAGTAGGTATGTGTTTAGCCTATTTGGAGGTGCGGCCAGTTGGATGAGTAAAGGACATTCTATAGTGGCTCTATCAACTACAAAGGCAAAATACATGGTAGCCACGCATGCAAGCAAGGATTTAGTTTGCTTGAAGATATTGTGCTCAAGTATGGGCTTGGTACAATGAGCTATAAGGATAGATTGTGATAGACAAAGTGCAATTTTCTTGGCTAAGAACCATGCTTATCATTCAAAGACAAAGCACATTGATGTTCAATATCACTTTGTGAGAGATATGATTGAGGATAAAAAGGCGTTGCTGGTAAAGGTGGAAACTTTGAATAATGTTTCAGATGCATTGAAGAAATCTATTACCATTGAGAAGTTCTCTTGGTGTAGAGAAACAATGGGTGTTGTAGGGTTGGACCAATGACTAAGCTCTCTCGAGCCCCCTTGTGGAAATAAAACAACAAGTGGGAGAATTGTTGGTGTGTGTTATATTTTTCCACAACTAGAAGCAGGCGTGAAGCGGGGGATAAGAGGGGGTCGGTAGCCCCTCTACTCTTGTGTCGGGTGCTGCAAGGGGCAGTAGTCCCCCTGCACATGTGTAATATTCCTAATTAGCTTTTAGCTAGTTCGAATATTAAATTTTTCTTTTGTTAATAAAATAGATGAAGAAGTGGGTAGAGAGACCCTTAAATCTATTTAGTAGGAATAAAATCACTTCTAGTGTGAAAGTGGATCAGTGTATCTAGTTGAATAAAGCACCCCTTGGTATGAATGGGTTCAATGCATGTGGATGGGGTCAAGGTTGACCAAATCAATAGCGCAATCATGGAGAGAGTGGAGATAGTGGAGGATAGCGCAGTCATAATGGGAGGAAGTCTCCATGAGAGTAGCATCATTATTAAGTGGGGCCAAGGGGGTGGAGGCTGAAAATTCATATAAGAAGGGGATGGCAGCCATAGAGGACATTCTGAATATTTTTTTATATTTGGGCTTTTATGATTTTCTGCACACTTCAACTGTTTAGCGGAGTTTGTTGTGTTGTTTAGCACAAGGGTGTTTCCGGTTGGAAATCCCACCCTCATCCACGGGGGACTTTGAGTGCTCACTCAGGTGAGGTTCCTTTGAGCTTCATTCCATAATTTAGCATCAAGCTAATCTTCAGCCACCTCCAGCAACGCAGTCTCCTTAAGAAATTGCGCAATTCAGGAAGGCAGTTTCAATGGAGGGTTTGTAACCTAAGTTCTTGAGCTTATTTTCCTGTGATGGGAGTAGCCCTTCATCTGGAAAGTCAGTGGGGAGGAGTATCAGCTATTTTCATATTAGATCAGCCACCTCCCAGTAGTTGCACAGCTGCAAAGTGTAATTCAGCCTTGGGGCTACATTTTTCATCTTGTGTATTTCCGGAAACCCTTTCTGGGTTATCTTGGAATTGTGCTAGAAAGCCTAGATCTCTAATCCCGGCATATTCTGAGAAATATATCAACAAGTCCATGCATTCCTATTTTCCAGAAGCAGTATTTCCAACAGGTATTGCGCATTCATGGCCTCCTAGCAGTTTATTTAGCAGTTGTTTCTCATGTATTGATGTATAGGGTCATTTGAGGCTTGTTTGCCTAGCTTGAGTGTATTTTCCTCAAGATCTTGTACTCTCTTTTTTGCTATCATATATAATAAAATGACTCAATGATCTGCTCATGTTTTGATGTATTGATATTTACTACATTTTCCAGTTTTATGTTCCATGTTCTTTTTTTTCCTATTTTGGAAAATTACAGTGGTATCATAGCATAATCTTGGCACAGCCTGTGGGGCACTACATCTATATCATTAGGAGAAATGGATGAAAAGGAGTTTCCAAAACTTCTTCTCCAAACTATTCAAGATATTGCTAAAGAAATCAATGAGATGAGGGTAGAAAGACTAAAGGAATCCCCTTGATGGTTTCAACATGGATAAAGTTCTGGCACCTCACATCATTGGTGTGAGCAACCAGCAATGCAACAAGTTTCACAATGCTCCACCATGCCTACATTCCTAGGAGTGGGAAATGAGGCGGGAGGACCCTAAGAGGAGGAGACTCTTCGTGATTGTTTCCTAGAATATGAATCTCAATCTCAAAGGTTCAAAGAGCACCTGAACTTCCAAGAGTTTTGTCGGATCAATGATAATATAAGACCCCGTAATAACAATAGAAGTGGAGGGTACATTCAGAACAATGATTTGCAGTGTACTATGGGTAGATTCTTTCCGCCTAATTTGATGGGTCACCCAATTGCACAACCAAGACTTGGGTAGAGAAATTAAACATTTATTTCCATTTGAACCAATTTTCATAGATTGAAGCATTAAGAGAGTAATGCTACACCTTGAAGGTGAAGCACATGAATGGTGGTTTCATGGTATATCTACATTGGGGCACGCAAATGTGACTGCATATACAGAATTCACCCAGAGTTTGGTGGAAATATTTGACTGAAGAGATCTAGAAGCACACTTTGTTGAGCTAGCTAAGCTCAAGCAGTCAAGAGATCCGGAGACCTATATCTCTGAATTCCTGAAACTTTCAGTCATGATGCCAAATTTGTCTACAACTAGAAGAGTATACATGTTTATTGATGGGCTACCAAAGCCTTTGCATGGGTTGGTAAAATCCACTAGACAAACTACACTCCAGGATGTTATTGAGAGGGCTAGATACTTACAAAATTCTTTTCCAAGGGAAAGAGCTCCATTCTAGCAAAATCTCTCCTTTAAGTCAAAGGGGAAAGATGTGGAGGTTCCTCCCTCAAAGGAGAACCAAGAGAAAGGATCTCTTAGTGATGATGTCCAGAGAGATCTAAGGAGGAGGAATCTTTGCTTCACTTTCCAAGAACCATGGGTACCAGGGCATCGGTGTGTTGTCGGAAAGGCAAATTATATTTAGGTATTCTCCGATGGAGAAGAGGAGGAAAAAGGAGACTTAGAGGGAGATACCTACGTTGTGGCATCAAAAGGAGATCCAGCACCACCAAGAGGTGGGAATGGAGCATTTTCTCCAACTGGAGGAGCCCTTGTATCTTTGCGGGGAGTTCCAAAGTATCTAAAATTGAGAGTCTGAGGCACTGTTCAGGGGAAGTGGGTGTCAGTATTTACAGAAAGTGGGGCTACCCACAATTTTATTGATACCCAACTAGTGCAGAGGAGAGGCATTCCTACAGATGATTTTGAGGGATTCTCAGTTTTGGTTCCAGGAGCTAGAACTATGCAGTGTATAAAGTATGTGTCAGCATTGACTATCACTTTGGGGACTTACACATTGACAAACCACTTCTTTGTGGTTGATATTCTAGACACCAATGTGATATTGGGTGTACAGTGGTTTATCACACTAGGAAAGGTCACCATGGATTGGGAGACCTTGGAGATGGAATGGAAATATAAGAAGAGAGGTAAGCATCAAATGATCAGGGGCATGCACACCTATCCACCTCATATAGTCTCAGCACATGTGATGGAGACTAATTTGAGTAGAGGATACATAGAATGGGCAGTGGAACTGCATATGTTAGAGGCAGGAGGAAAGGGTGCACCAGTTCACCCAGATGTGCAATCTATTCTAGACTGTCATTCTACAGTATTTGGGGACATACCACTAGGAAGGCCACCGGACCAGGGGTTTGAGCATAATATTTAGTTGGAACAGGGGATCCAAGCAGAGATCACCACACCCTATAGGTACCCCAAGGCCTACAGGGATGATATTGAAAGAGCTATTCAGGAGCTCTTGGGTTTGGGACATATCCGACCCCGCACCAGTCCTTTTTCTTCTTTTGTGGTCTTGGTGAAGAAGGATGGTACATTGAGGATGTGCATAGACTATAGAGCCTTGAATAAGAAGAAAATGAAGAATAGGTACTCAATTCCCAGGATCAATGAGCTGATGGATGAGCTAAGGGGATCAAAGTTATTTTCAAAGATTGATTTGAGGTACGGGTACAATCAAATCAAGGTGAGGGATTAGGATATCCCCAAGACTGCATTTAGATGTCATTATGGCCACTTTGAGTTCTTGGTGATGCCAATCGGTTTAACCAATGCTCTGGCTACTTTTCGGTCTTGTATGAACCACATCTTCCGTGGTCAATTAAGGAAATTTTTGTTGTTCTTCTTTGATGACATTCTTATCTACATCCGCATATAGGAGGAGCATATGCAACATATTGAGACAGTATTATGCATTCTTGAGGAGCATCAATTCTATGCTAATCTATCCAAGTGTAATTTGGGCTCACAAAGATGCTTTATTTGGGCCACATCATTGGAGTGGAAGGAGTGAGGGTCCATGAGGAGATGATCCATGCTATTCAGGATTGGCCAAAGCCAAATAATTTAACATAACTTTGGGGGTTTCTAGGCATTTTCACCTACTACCAGAAATTTTTTCAAAGGGTTATCTCAACTAGCAACACCACTCACAGATCTGACCAAGAAGGGGGCCTTTGGTTGGATAGATACAGCACAGAGGGCCTTTGATAGGCTCAAGGAGGTGTTGAGCAGTTTCCCGATGTTGGTATTACCATATTTTACCAAGCCCTTTGTGCTAGAATGTGATGCTTCAGGGGAGGGCATTGGAGCAGTCTTGATGCAGGGGGGGCACCCCATAGCTTTTAAGAGTCCGAAGTTTTTGTCTCATGAGAGGTTGTATCCTATATATGATAATGAAATGTTGGTTATTATGCATGCTTTGGCCAAATTCCGGCAGTATCTAGTGGGAAACAATTCCGAGTGAAGACTGATCACAACAATCTTCGGTATTTTCTTGAGTAGAAGTAGTTGCAAGAGAGGCAGAAAAAATGGGTTAGAAAAATCCAAGCATATGACTTTGACATTGAGTATGTCAAATGGAAGATTAATGTGGTAGTGGATGCCTTGTCACGGAGACCATCAGCGTTGTCATTGATGAGCGTGGATACATATTGGAAGGCCCAACAGTTGGTGGATTATTCCAAAGACCGCTTCACATGTGAGATCCTAGATGGGTAGGTGGCTGATGCGAGGTATAGAGTGATGGATGAGATCATCTATTACCATGACCGGATCCTCTTGATTATAGATTCTAATCTCAAGGGGAATATTTTGCATGCAGCACATGATTCACCACTTTCCGGCCACCAGGGATTCACAAAGACATATCAAGCCATTAGAGAGATATTCTCTTGGAAGGGTCTCAAGGAGGATGTGCTCCAGCACATCAAGGAGTGTGTAGTTTTCCAGCATAATAAAGGAGAGAACAACCATCCTGTAGGGTTGTTAGATCTACTTCCTATTCCGGAAGGGATATGTGAGAGTATTTCTATGGCATGGAATGGACTGCATCTAATGGACCAGAATCCACCAGAATTGACCCTAATTAGCTCTTGATCATCTTTATTTACCCTCAAGGGTAGCTACCAACAGCTCCCTAAAAAATAGGTAATGAGTCCACTTGAATCCAAGAGAAGTATGGCTTGAGTGCACTTGGTGTTGAGTTTCTTGGCTGCCTCTGGAATTCAAATTGCCAGAGGGGATCTCATGAGGATCCTTTGGCTTCCTTTGAGAGTTAAGGAGGGTGGAAAATCCCTTGAATCTCTCCAATATTTTTCCCTAATTTTCTGATAGTGTGCTCATTTATTCTTCAATCTTGATCTTCAAGTGGTAGGGAGCAAGTCCCTAAATTATCTCCTTCTCCAAATCTGCATAATTTGCCAAAAATAACCAATATTAGGCACAAATATGCAATTAACTTTAATAATTCCTAAGAACATATTAAAGCATAATAAAAAATTATTAAGTGCAGAAGTAGAGATTTAATATATCTTTTTATGTGCATAAGAGAGGTAGGCAGGCCTAATAAAGGCTAGATGGGCCTTAATTTATGTCTAATTTAGAGGCCCATCAGATGTGTCGCATAAGGATTTAAAAACATGTTTCCCACTTTATCTATATAACACTAGTATCAATTTGAGCTTCCACTTCTTTTGAACTTATGATTTTTCTCTATACTATTTATAGTTTTTGCACTCTCCCCCTTGGTGGTGAACTACTTCAACCTCATATTTGATAAGTACTTTTCCAAATCTTTATTTTTTTCTTTTATTTTATGTTTTATTAATTATTATAGCATTGAAGCATGGTAAATACCATTCTCTCTAAATCTATTTTTCTCCAAATATTTACCTCTTAGACCTCCTTGGCAAGGAAGTGGATAACTCAGTCCTTCACAATTCCTCATTCTTGCTTATATGTAGTACGCATTCAATGTATGGGCCTTTAGAAGCTGCATGTTCATTGAATAAACTAAATTAGGGTTGTAATACCTATTTTTCATAGCCCCTTATATTCAAATCCCATAGGTTTATTAAGTAAATGAACAGGAGTCAAAATTATTGTGGGACCAAATGATATATAGTTGAAGTTGTTAATGAAAGATAATGCCATACTAACTGCACTATATATTTTGAATTGAGATTAAAAATATGAACAGGAAAACACCATGACAGACTCTAGGTTGTAGGACTTGAGGAACTAGTTGAAGTAAATAAAGGATTATGGTATGTTAACCACACTATGTATATGGTGAATGAAGATTAAAAATATAAACAACAAAACACAGTGACAAACTTTGGGTACTAGAATTGGAGGACTTATTTATTCATGTTTAGTATATATTATAGTTGTCCACTTGTTTCTTCTTAATCAGTTGTTGTTGTCTATGAATTCCCTGTTAGCTTCCATCTCTGCTCCCTTTTCCAATTTCCCTACATCCCTAACTTCCCATGTTGTGTTGGTGTTCCCAATTCCAGACTAAAGCCTGAAATTTCATTGATCAAAGTTTCATATATATTGTCCAGTTGGTCCAGTTATTTGAAACT
Organism: Pinus albicaulis; assembly: GCA_034641835.2. NCBI lineage: Eukaryota > Viridiplantae > Streptophyta > Pinopsida > Pinales > Pinaceae > Pinus > Pinus albicaulis. The sequence goes on along the minus strand of CM076578.1, from coordinate 1,193,826,789 downwards.
TAACTATTTTGATCCCCTCTGCCCTCCATAGTACATGCAATAAGTTCTTTTTTGTGTTAGAAGAGGTCAATTTTTTGGTGCATTTGGTCTTTTCGTTTCTTGAAATTCCCATATTAGGAGTCCAAAATTTTATTTCCTCATCAATTCTCTCACTCGGTGTGTACCATTGATCCAGGCTTTCCCTGTTTTCCAAAGCCTCCACCTCATTTTTTATGCTCAAAGAATTTTCTCATGCTATTGTTGAGGCAACTGTTACAAAAACCTTTTTTCGTCTATATGAAGGCCATGCCCCTGGTAGTATATGTTCTTTGCACTAATGAGGGTGTCTTTGTCTAGTCACAAGGAACCCTGGAACATCTGATGCAACTTTAGTTGTATTCCTTGTGGAAATGTAGTGTGGTTTTCTTTCCATCACTAGAATTCACTCTTACAACTAGACTTTGACTATTGTAAACACTTATTTCCATTCAATTATACACCATTGTATATAAACATACTTCAATACATAATCTGCACACAATTGTTGGAGTTAATGGCATTCATGGTTAGGTTATTCTAACTTGTTGCATTGATAGCTTGGTTGTTTTTCTCTGGAGTAGTTTGTTGCAACAGGAGGGGGGCATGGTACCCCATGTCTTCCTCTTCCCATCGCTTTTTCCTAGTACTCTCATGAACTTATTTACTTTCCAACTACTAGTTAGCACTTCACTTGCCCATAAGACCCCCATGTTGGGAAATGGTTAAGGGAATGACTCATGTATTTAACTTCGTCTAAGTTTTTTTTCTTATTGTGAGCACCTAGGTATCAAAGGAGTTGCATGGGAAATATTTTGAATCTTTAACAATAGTAACAATTACTAGACTAGTTCACATGCCACAAGAGATAAGGAAACATAAAAACCACCATGAAATCACACATTTCTAGCTTATGGAAGATGTGAAGCTCCTTTGATAATCAACTGCTCATTGTTCTCTGAAAGGAAAAAGTTTATATCTTTGTGCTTAGTATTATAGGAGTTTATTTTGATCTAAAACTTGATTGCTTATTATTTCTTGTTTTACAAATCATTTTCAATAGATAATAATCGATAAGTTTTTCCTTCTCAAAGTATGTCCTTGCTTTCTTTCCTTGTCTTCGAATATTGGTAGTTGCAATGGGTTGGGATTTTTTGACTGGTAAGACACTTTCTCATAGAAAAATCAGGGAGCTTATATGGACAAGAAAATCGAATCATTTAAGGCTATACAATCTCTCTATTTATGGAAAATAAGGGGAATATGTGAGGATTTCCTTAATTTATAAAATTGATGAAGTTGCGCAGGTATCTCTTACTATTCTGATTTTCTATTGATGGATATTGGGCAGCAATAGACAAATTCCTATAGGAAGTCTTAATGCATATTTTTATTCAACTGTAGATTTGTTGCATTGATTATCTTTGTGATCATCTCTGCTACCGTCTGAAACTTGCCTACTTTTCTTCCTGCACTAGTTCTAGTCAAAATTGTGACTCTAAAAATTTGTAATATTCCCAATTATCCGAAGCTAATGGGAGTGTACAATTTTGTTTCATTTTCCTGTTTCATTAATAAAATTGTAAAGGAGGATCAATAAAACTCCTAAACAGTAAAATAAATCAATGCCACATGTGAACAAAGACAAATCTGGGCTATCTTAATAAAACACCCTTATGTGTGAAAGGGGTTGAGAAATTTGACTGGGTCAAACATGACCAGATCAACAGCGTTGTCTATAAGGGATGAACCTCATTGATGCACAGTGCAATCTTAGTTGGAGGTGGCACATGTGAAAGAAGTTAAATCATTGAGATGGTTTAGGGTTTGGCAAGATTTCTATCTTATAAAAGGAAGAGAAGGACGGCATGATAAGGTTGTTCATGATATTATATTTCTGAATATATTTTCTATTTAGACATATATCATTCTCTTTCTGTTTAGCTGAGAATAGTGTTTTTTATCACTGGGTGTTCCTGATCGGGAATCCCACCTCTTTCCTTGAGAGGCCTCTTGGAAGACTCTTGTTGATCTTGTCCACTATCAAGCATTTAGCCAAGCTTCATCTTCCAACTATAATGCAGATCTCGTAAGCTACAACAAGTGGAGGCTATATCTACTCAAATCTAGGCCCATCTAGTGCCTCTTTTCAGTGGGAAATTATTCTATCTCATTAGCAAGATTGTATTGGAACATTGGAGCTTTAGATCCACATCTTTTAAGCTGCAGTAAGTGGAGGCTATATCTACTCAAATCTAGGCCCATCTATTTCCTCTTTTCAGTGGGAAAGTCTTCTATCTCATTAGCAAGAGTGTATTGGAACATTGGAGCTTCAGATCCACATCTTGGCATCAAGCCAAACTGATCTTGAACCCTACAGCGCAGTCCATCTTCCAGATCTGCATTTTTCTATAGGTGTTTTTGTAAGGGCTTTTGGCATAACTTTGGAGGAGTGATCTCTAGTGTTGGGAATATTCCTTTCACCGTGGTGATCCATGGATTTCAGATCTAATCCATATTATATTCAGATCTGATCTGGATTCTCATGTATTTACTGCATATTTTCTGAATATTTCTGCAGAAATGCAGGTTTAGATCTTAGATCTACTCCTTGTGCTTCATGTATTGCTGAAAACCCCAAGGGGTATGTAAAGTAGAGACTCTATAGTGTATGGATATGTCATAGATCTGATTGTTCATGCATTATTTTTCTCTAGATCTAAGTTGTAATCAACAGTTGTTGCAGCATAATGAAAATAATGTTGTCAAGCCTTTGCAGTGAATATATGTGATTGTAGCACCTCTTTATGAGGGATTTCTTCTGTATAAGTCTTATATTTCCTATTATACATTGTATGGGCCTTATTTTAAATCTTATTTGCTGATGTATATGTAAATTTTGGGCCTCCATATTGGCCTCCTACACTTACTTTGATGAACTGCATTATTTTCTTAGCAGTATTGTTTAATATTGTTGTTGTTCCCAATTTGGGATATTACAATGGTATCAGAGCAATCATATTGGCATAGCCTGTAAGAAGCCAATATTTCTTCAAAATAATATGAGCCTCTTACTGAAAGAGAGAGGAGGTATCTAAGAAGAAGACAGAAGAAAATTGATTACAAAGAAGACAAAGAAAACAAGGGTGAAACCCCTTTATCTAGAAGATTGAAAGGAGAAGAGTTCTCTAAAACTCTTTCTCAAGCTATGTGTGAGCTGAAAGGAGAAATCCGAGGAATGAGGAGGGAAATGCATGCAGATCCCTCAAGGATATTGTTACATCAAGGAAGCCCCAATACTTCTTACTATGTGTGTGAGCATTCAGCCACATAACCTGATCTACAACGTTGGAGCATGCCCACTTACTTGGAAAAGGAAGGAGACTCGTGAACTTTGCATAAGCCAGGAATACCAGCCTTCCATCATATACCTTTGGCATGGGGAATTTCAAGGAGGAGAGCAGCAACATGACAGACATTTCTGTTGGTACATCATCAGCGCTATCATTGTTGGGTAGTTTAGATCTGTATTGGAAATTCCAATTGTTGGTGGATTATTCCAAAGATCTACACACTTGTATGATACTTGATGACCAGCTACATAAAGAGGGCTATCTATTCCATGAATGAGTAATCTATCATCATGGTAGAATATTCTTGTCTAGAGCTTCTAAGGTCAAGGAGAAGTTACTACAAAAGGCCTACAAATAGTTATGTTTCAGCCACATGTATTCCATGAGGATCTACAATATCATCATGAGGAGCTTTGATTTGGAAGGCTTGAAAGAGGAACTATATCAGCATTTTCAAGAATGCATATTGCTATGTGGAGTTGGGGCAGTAACAAGACACTATGATAGAGTTATTTCATCCATCTCTTCCTACCTTGGGAGGAGGAGAAAGATCCATACACCACTCCACTTGTATAAGGAGAACTTTTGGTGAAGAAAATACATATGTAAAACATGTTTCATTTTCTGTTTGTATGCATTATTTCACTATTTTTATACAGGTCATGACTCTAATAAGGGGTGACACATCTTGTAGATCTCATGGCAAACAATGGGCCACAAAAATTTCTTAATTTGGCCACTCCCTTGATGAGCAAAGGGAGATTTTTCATCATGATGGGTGCTTCCCCAAGGCACCAAACATATCTCTCACCTTCAGCAATAGTGAGATGACTTGGGCAGCAAGTACGTGGTGGGAAAACCACTTACCATGTCTTGATTTGAGGAAGGTATGAGATGCATTGCGTTGGTATCATATGTGGGATTATGACCCATCTCCTCATGCTCAAATTTCTGTTTGTATGTACATAGTTTTGCTCCCATACATTGATGATATACTTGCACTCTTTATGGGGATGTATGGAGTGAGGAAGGGAGCCATGTATGTACCACATGCGATGGAGACTCTCTATGTACCATATGCTACATATTTGAGAGAGAGTGGTTCAGTCATGTTTGTTTCATTTGAGTTTTTGACTCCTTATGGAATGGGTCATTTACCTCTCATAAGAACATTGGAGAAACAATTCATGGGAGTTTGGTTTGGTGAACACTCAGCTCATCGAGGAAGCTTATCACTTGATTATGTCACCAATGGAGGAATAAAGGAGTTGCAACACTCACCTTATCAGTTGCTTAAGGACAAGAAAGATTTTGGAGGGGAGGACTATAATATTCCCAATTAGCCCAAGCTAGTGGGAATATACAATTTTGTTTCATTTTCTTGTTTCACGAATAAAATTGTAAAGGAGGATCAATAAAACTCCTAAACAACAAAATAAATCAATGCCACATGTGAACAAAGACAAATCTGGGCTATCTTAATAAAACACCCTTATGTGTGAAAGGGGTTGAGACATTTGACTGGGTCAAACATGACCAAATCAATAGCGTTGTCTAGAAGGGATGAACCTCATTGATGCACAATGAAGTCTTAGTTGGAGGTGGTACATGTGAAAGAAGTTAAATCATTGAGATGGTTTAGGTTTTGGCAAGATTTCTATCTTATAAAAGGAAGAGGAGGACAGCATGAGAAGGTTGTTGATGATATTATATTTCTGAATATATTGTCTGTTTAGACATATATCATTCTCTTGTTGTTTAGCTGAGAATAGTGTTGTTTAGCATTGGGTGTTCTTGATCGTGAATCCCACCTCTTTCCTTGAGAGGCATCTTGGAAGAGTCTTGTTGATCTTGTCCACTATCAGGCATTTGGCCAAGCTTCATCTTCCAACTACAACGCAGACCCTGTTGAGGGTTTGGTTATCCTTGTAAGCTGCAGCAAGTGGACGCTAGATCTACTCAGATCTAGGCCCATCTAGTGCCTCTTTTCAGTGGGAAAGTCTTCTATCTCATTGGAAAGAGTGTATTCGATCATTGGAGCTTCAAATCCACATCTTGGTATCAAGCCAAACTGATCTTGAACCCTACAGCGCAGTCCATCTTCCAAATCTGCGTTTTTCTGTAGGTGTTGTTGTAAGGGCTTTTGGAATAACTTTGGAGGAGTGATCTCTAGTGTTGGGAATATACCTTTCACTGTGGTGATCCATGGATTTCAGATCTAATCCATGTTATATTCAGATCTGATCTGGATTCTCCTGTATTTACTGCATTTTTTCTGAAGATTTCTGCCGATATGCAGGTTTAGATCTCAGATCTACTCCTTGTGCTTCATGTATTGCTGAAAACCCCAAGGGGTATGTAAAGTAGAGACTCTATAGTGTATGGATCTGTCATAGATCTGAATTTTCATGCATTATTTTTCTCTAGATCTAAGTTTTAATCAACAGTTGTTGCAGCATAATGAAAATAACACTGTCAAGCCTTTGCAGTGAATATATGTGATTGCAGCACCTCTTTATGAAGGATTTCTTATGTATAAGTCTTCTATTTCCTGTTATACATTGTATGGGCCTTATTGTAAATCTGATTTTCTTATGTATTTGTAAATTTTGAGCCTCCATATTGGCCTCCTGCACTTACTTTGATGAACTGCATTATTTTCTGAGCAGTATTGTTTAATATTGTTGTTGTTCCCATTTTGGGATATTACAAAATTTCTCATTATTTTTCTAGTAAAAATGGGAGGAGACTCAGTGAGAATTTTGATAGAGGCACATTAGATCCCTTTTTTGCAAATTTTTTCCTTGAACATATTGCCATACAAACTCTAAGAGAAAGTATCCTTTGTCCTTATACAATTTTTTCTCAAGTATTAATAACTTAAACTATGATTGATTTGTATAAAACACATTCCTAACACTCTTATTTTTTTGCATACCATATGTTGAACATTGTTGTGTTTATATTTTAAAACTCTCTTGGATTTCACTTCTTTATGAGGAAATAGCTCATGGTTATGTATACAGATGGATATGGACATTGTAATCCTTATTGAATATTGCACACTGATATAGTAGTATATACATTTCCTAAAGTTTGAGATTTCTTCAGTAGGTCATATTTATTGGAAAAAAAGTTATATTAGTCTCCAAAAATTATGTTAGGTCTCTGTAATTTATTAGCAAGATTGGGAGAGTCCAATCACAGAGTTAACATCATTTCAACCAACTTTGGGATTCTAGGATCTAGCCCTCCTGAATCCGGAGAGGGATCTCTCAAATATGTACAAAGATGGATATTGTCTTTGAAAAGCTTAAGGTAATGATATTAGGCTAGTTATGAAGGCCAAGGGTTTTGTTTTGTTTTGGATGGTTGAGCATGAAATGTTACTTGAGGAGAAAGTCCTAAGTGAAAAAAGTTTCAAAAGTGAGAAGTTGCAAGCAAATAGAGCAGTTTTGGCAGATAGATAGATATAATGCTGGTTTTTAGTCCATTGGGCTATGGAGTCATATCTAGGCTTTAATTGAACAACAACATCAAGTGTGATCCAAGGGGCAAGTCATCTATACCACAAGATTATTGAGATTAAAATGATGAAATGGAAACATTAAAATGTTGGAGGGGTGGAAACTGATAATAATTTCTCGGAGGATTTATAGTCAGTCCAAACAAGAAAAGCCTCTTAAGTAACTGTTTTAAAACCAACCAAGGACAGGGCTAACCATAGACTTCTTGGGCAAGTTCTTATTAAAGCAGCTTAATTGACAAACAATCCAGTAATCCACATAATTACCTTCTGAAAGTATGAAAACACATAAGAAAAACAGAGTGTAACTTAAGATCAGATAAAGTACTTTTAAACCTAGTCTGCTTTCAGTCAACACCAAGGGAAACTTTCAGAATCTTCCTTTGGAGAAAAGAATCTAGGAATCAGGGCAAACCATATCTTCTCTAGTCTAAATTTAATAGCAAAAAATGGAAATAACATTCGAGAACAATGTTTGAGCAAACAGAAGGACGAGGGAACGCCAGCATTCCTAACTGTTTAAACTGTATTGAATCATTCTTAAATAAAAAAATCTGAAGAAAACATTAAGATAAAGATTTCTCAGCCAGAGAAGGTTACTGCTACACAGAAAATCCTAACCCTGTTTAAACTGTTCTTTACAGAGGGAAAATGAACAATATGGCATACATAGAAGGAAAACGATTAACAAAGAAAGAGGCACTTCACCAATGATAAAGACCAGGATCCCAAGAAACATATTTTATATTGATGTCAAACTAGTTACAATCTTCAAGTCCAATGTTTCAGTTCAGCAATCATCTTCACTATTCAACCTAACTACTCTAGCACAAACAGAGCTTCAAGGGCCAATGAACACTATGTACAAATAGAAGTCTCGAGCTCAAGTGTATTTCAAAGTTCTGCAACCAACAATTTCTCATCTTCTTCTAAGGTATTTATAGAAGAATGAGGAGGTGACCTGAGAAAATATCTCTCAGGATAATTAATACAGGTTCAAGACTTCTCGGCCCTTTGAGGGGCTCGATGAAGAAGTTCACAGGTGGAACACTATATTAACTGTTTTACATTTATGGATTAAGCTCGGTGGGAGCTTTATTTGACTTTGAGGCTTTATGTAATGTTTGGAGTAACTCTGTAGATATTTTCTGCATTGATTTCCTTGCAGAAGTAACTCCCTGGCTGCGCTGGAGGCAAATATCTGATTTTCTTCAATAACTTCGACCTCTGTTTTGAAAGGTTTGAGGCGACAGGTGGCTCGGCGGTAGCTGAGGAATCAATTTGCCTCAGATGTGGCGGTGGAGGCTTTCTGTCTGATGAAACACTTTAGGTTTTCCTTTAAACTGTGTTTTAGATTGGGGATTAGGCTTTTGATAATGGTCTTAGCCGTAATCCCCATAAAAACCGTCTTCAATCTTCATCTGTTGTGCTCTGTCTTCAAACTGATACTCTTTAACTGTTTTTGAATTAAAACAGTGTCTTGTCGATGTGCAGGCCGCACTGGGCTTTTAAAGGCATCAATGCCCATGAAGCATTGAGAAAACAATGGAGCGAAACCTCGCAGATGGTTCTCTTTAACAGCTCGAAGGCGCAGGAAACGTCTTTCCCAACCCTCGGCTTTCTTTCATTATACAATGGAAAACCATTAAAATGCCTGCAAAACACAAAAATAGTTAAGAAATCCTGCGGAAGTAGGTTTAAACTGCTTCAAATGGCGGGGGAGGAGCGTATCCGTCGGATGAAGGCAACCAACGGTGGAGATCTGCATAGAAAGGCAAAAAGGATAGCGGGAAAAAGAAATAAGGCGGGGTGGTTTTGGACCGTCCGATCTGGACACGTGGACGGTCCAGATTCAATCGAAGGATCGCAATCGGGGGTAGCGAGCAAATGCACCGATTTGAAACATGTGAGATCTGAGAAAAGATCTCTCGGGATAATTAATACAGGTTCAAGACTTCTCAGCCCTTTGAGGGGCTCGAGAGAGAAATTTACAGGTGGATCACTGTATTAAATTTTTACAATAAATATCAAAGCTCGGTGGGAGCTTTATTTTGACTTTGGGGCTCTGTGTAATGTGGGGAGTAACTTCTGCAGATATTTCTGCATTGATTACCTCGTAGAAGTAACTCCCTGGCTGCTCTGAGGTGAAATCTGATCTTCTTCAATAACTACGGCCTCTGTTTGAAAGGTTTGAGGCAACAGGTGGCTTGGTGGTAGCTGAGGAATCAATTTGCCTCAGATGTAGTGGTGGGGGCTTTCTGTTTGATAAAACACTTTAGGTTTTCTTTTAAACTGTGTTTTAGATTGGGGATTAGGCTTTTGATAACTGTCTTAGCCGTAATCCCCGTAAAATGTCTTCGATCTTCATCTGCTGTGCTTTGTCTTCGAACTTATACTCTTTAACCGTGTTCGAATTAAAACAATGTCTTGTCGATGTGCAGACCCGCACTGGGCTTTACGGCATCAATACTCATAGAGTACTGACGAAACATGGAATGGAGCCCCGTGGATGGCTTCTCTTTAATGAAACGAGGGCATGAGAATCTTCATTCCCAGCCCTTGGCATTTCTTCGTGATACAATGGAAAACCATTTAGAACACCTGCATCAAACACAAAAAAATTAAGAAATCCTGCGAAAAATAGGTTTAAAACTGCTTCAGATGGCGGGGGAGGAGCGTAGCCGTCGGATAAAAATATCTAACGGTGGAGATCAGCGCAAAACAGGAAAAGGAGAGCGGGGAGAAGAAATAAGGCGGGGTGGTTTTGGACCGTCCGATCCGGACACGTGGACGGTCCAGATTAAATCGGAAGGTCGCAATCGGGGTTTGCAATCGGGGGGTAAACAAAAATGGACGCGATTGAAAAACTTCGATGCGATTGCGCGATCGGGAGGGTCAAAGCGATTGAGCGATGACCGTTGATCTAAGGATCAGATCAACGGTGGGAAACGAATCGGCGGGTTTTGAAACGGCGGCAAGACTTGTGATCGGAGGGAATAAGGACCATTGGATCTTCGAAGGCGGAGAGGAGATCAACGGCGGACAACCAATCGGGGATCGTCAATCGGGAGTGAAATAAAAACTCATGCGATTTAAAAGTTTGTGATGCGATTGAGCGTAGGTCGTCGATCTGAGGACCAGATCAACGGCGGGGAATGAATCGGAGGGATCGCAATCGGAGGGGAGAAACAAAGGGCGCGATTGGAAAACGCCGATGCGATTGAGCGCAGGCCGTCGATCTGAGGACCAGATCAACGGCGGGGAATGAATCGGAGGGATCGCAATCGGAGGGGAGAAACAAAGGGCGCGATTGGAAAACGCCGATGCGATTGAGCGATGGCCTTTCGATCGACGGTGATCGACGGTGGAGATGGAACAGGGGGAAAACCTTTCATTCATATGAAAACCAAAGTTTTTAATAAAAACAAGTAAAAATGGGTCGGGCGGAAAAAATATATAAGTAAAGGGAAAAGGCACCCGATTGCGGGGCCAGTGGTTTTCACAGAATGTAATATGCCCGGGAGTATAAAGACAAGGGCCAATCGCAATCGGGCCATTGAGCCTGGTCTTTCCGACCAACCCATTGTGTTGTTTCCGATTGCGATTGCGCGATCGGCTCTTTTCAATCAACCCATTTATATTTATCACGTGATTTTAAGTTTTTAATTTAAAACTTCGAGAAGTGGGTTTTTGGGTTTATAAAGGAAATCTATACTTGGGAATGGAATATTACAAGCTTTAAGTGCCAAGGCAGGCTCTATGGTTATATGAGAAAATAATATGATCGGGGGTTTTATATGAAAGGCTAATCACAATCGGAGTTTTGTAATGGTTCAAAGACATGCACCCTTGGATATTTGCGATGCGATTAGTGCTGAAAAGATTTGGCATTTGGTTTTGACACATGGGTATGTGGGGGGAAGTGGTTTAGGACTTAGCCCAAGGGGCTTAGGTCCATAGCAATAAAACTTTGTTTTTTATGAAAAATTTCAAGGTTTTAAATGGATTTGGGGGTTTCGGCACAACTCAAGAAGAAGTTTTAAACCATGTCAGGAGGATTTTCACGAATGGAGGGAGAAACTTATGAAAAGTAGAGGAATAATATGGAGAAAAAAGGGGGAGAAAATGAAGGTTAGCTATGAGTGGGAGAAAGGGGAAAAATGATGGTTTCTTCAGCAGTTTCTTAGAGGAAATCAGCAGAATTAATAGGAACAGTAATGAGGATTTGGGACAGAGGCATGAGGCCTTAAAGAGACTTTAAGAGCCAACAAATTTTTAGTGATAAAATTTGTTCCTTGGAGGCTCAAAAAAGATCTTAGCCACCTTTTGGTATAACAAAATATTATAGGTGGCTAACAGTGGCTCCACTTGGGGATGGTGCCTTCTTGAAGGCATCAAGAATTCAGACTTGATTTCTGGGACGCTGACTTGTGCCTGACCCATTGCTTGCTCTTGTTTTTCTTTGACAAATAATATTAGTTATGAAAGAAAAATGAATTTCATCAATACAACTTCTACCTACCCCAATCCTACTGATCTAACATTTTTTCTTCATGAGAGTGCACTTGGATTGGCAAACTCTTTACACAATATTTTATTCTTTTGAAAGCAGGAAATATAATCTATTTCTACTCCTTATTTCTCCCTGAACTCAGATTAAATAGTTGAGATCAGATATTTCTCTACCTAATCTACTGTCTGTTGGGATTAAACTGTCCAACAGACTTTCATTCTCTAAATTCTACAACAGAAATTTAAAAATAGTCAAGTCAAGATTGAGTTGTTCGACTTGCTATGATCTATGGCATAAGAACAAGCTGCACATTTTATTTGCAGAAATTTAAAATCAAAATGGAAGGCTTAGGATCTGAAAGTTTCTCATCACGGCCTTCTCTCTTCTTCACAACCCTGTTTTTGCTTTTGTTTGAGTTGTTCTTTATTTTTTCTCTGGTTCAGATTTTGAGTTAATTAGAACCATATTTTTACATCTTCTTGACTTAGAAAATAAAACAGCTTTGAGTCATCTTTCTCTTGGGAACTTTAGGTTCAGATTTTGAGTTTGTTTGAACCTTCAATTTCTATCCTAATCTATCTACTGATAAGCCAAGATTGAACAATTTGGCAAATCGAATTCACTATCCTGTCAGCAGAAAAATTTAAAAGCTAATTAGTCAAGATTAGGTTGTTTGACTAACTAGAAGTGTGTTTTGCAGGAGTGGCATTTAAGCTTGCACACTTTCAGATTTGTTTCTCTTTTTGGTATGGGGCTATACCTTTATTGTTTTGTCAATTTTCCCTCTTTTCATTCTTTCTTTGTTTTTGTATTTTTGAATTCTTGATTTTTCTCCAAAGCAGAAAACAACAACTAACTACATGCTCGGAACTGAGCTTTATTGACATTCCTATCTACCCTACTCTAACTGGAAATCTCTGATGTTCTAGGTGATACAATAATGCCAATGTAGCCAATCAAGCAGTAGTGAAAAAGGATATGAGCATTGGCTGCCTATCAGAGATAACCACAGGGTGCTCTGCATGTGGTTCTTCAAAACCGAGGCCACCAGCAGTGGTGACCAATTTTGTTGTGTTTGGCTCTTGCAAAAGATTGATGCTTGTGGAGCTGAGCCAATCAGGGCCTCCATGTAGTCTGCCACAGGGTCAACAAACTCATGATGTAAAATTTTTTCTTCAAAGCCTACCATGACTGATAGGCTGCCTGCATCCTGGGCAGCTTCAATCATTGCATCTGTAGTGAGGCTTTTGTAATCACACTCCCCTTCTTCCTGGTTGGGAGTATTTGGCATATGGGCATCAACCAGGAATACCTCCTCTTCCTCTGGATCAAGGCCGAGATGCCTGCGGGGAAGGAGATCTCGCTCATCTTCAATGCAGCCTGAGCTAGAGGGCTCATTATATTCAACAGTGTTGTCCTCTAGTACCACAGGTCGGTTCTGCTGCAACGGGCTAAACTCTGTGAAAAAATCAACATATTCTTGAGCGGGGGCTTCTTTGATTACCTTAATCCCTTCGGGAGAAGGCTCTGGGCATTCATTCCGTTCAAGATTTTCTTCATCTCTTTCCTCCTCGTCCTCTGCGCTGAAAAGCTGTTGGCTTCTGTCCTCTTGGCAAGTAAAACTGATGTTCGAATATGAAGCAGATAGAAGATTCAAAGAATCTTCGCCTGCTATCATGCTTTCAACGCTTTCTCCATCAGTATCATAGATGGCCTGCATTAGCTCATCGTTTTCCTGAAGCTGATGGTCGCGATCTTCTTCCCATGAATCTACTGATGATGGCCCTGCGAGCTCAGTTTCCCTTTGGAAAAAATTATCATCAGTCAGATCACCATCAGAGAAATCATAATTACAAGCATCGTCGCCAATCCAGTCTTCAGGACTCTCAGCGAGTCTTTCTTCAACATAATCTGCAAGTTTATTTTCTGTTTCACACTCTGGTCCATCATGCATGCTTGGCATGCGACTTCTGTCTTGCAGAGATCTAATTTGTCTTTCTCGAGGACAAGGAGCAGGTCTTTCCCAATCATCATTTCTGGTTTCAGCCTCATATTCTTCCTCTTTTACACTCAGCAAGGATTTGGCAGTCTCTATCAGTCTTTCCAGCTTGTTTTCTAAAGAGATCTGCGCTATTTGCTTCGTCTGGTCCTTCATTGCTGCTTTTAGTCTTTCCTCCCTGCACTTTATGTTGTATTCGATAGTGATGGCTATATCCTGCATTTCCTCCAGGCTCGAAGGTTCTCTTTCCCTTATATAGAATTCCACCTCTGGGTCAAAAGAACTTGGATAGTGCAACAGAGCCCATCCCAAAGGTGGTTTTATATTAGAAGGCATTGCATCATATACCTTATTGAACCTGGCTGAAAAATTCTGCACTGTCTCCCCTGGCTGCCTTCTCAAATTCTGATATTCTTTTAGGATGAGAAGAGCATTTTTTGGGGCCACCCATCTATATAGGAAAACTTGAGAAAACTGATGAAAGCTGAAAATGCTTGCTTCTGGAAGGCCTTTGAGCCATCTCTTAACACTTCCTTGTAATGACAAGGCAAACATTCTAATGCACACATCATCTTCTTCTATTTCATACAACTCAAGTAAATCCTCAATATTTTGTACATGTTCTTCAACAGTAGCCCCTTTATTCTCTCCATCAAAATGAGGCAGCTGGTTTATTAATTCTGCAGGCAGGGGTTGGAAGAAAAGAGGTAAACCAGAGGCTTATATCTTTCTATGACCTTTGTAGGTGCGGGTGATGTAAAAATGGGCTCATGACTGCTTGAAGCTTCTTGAAGAGTGGGAGATACAACATGAGCTTCTTGTTCCACCAGTTTCTTCACAGAAGTACAGGTCTGCTCACGGTCTGCAGACTGAGGCTTGAGGTTTTTCCCACATTCAGTGTTGGTTTCATCTTTGTACACTTGATTAGGCTTAAAACAGGACAGAACATAGTGATAGAAAAAAACAATGAATCCTTTAAACCAAATCCAACCAGTATGTTCTACCCTTCTATGAGGTCTGGCCATCTTTCAGGTTCTTCCTCCAGTGGAGTCTTCGAGGATTATGGAGTGTGGAGTCGCTAGGTGGATGAATGTGAACATTTGAAGTAGGATGTTGTCCACCATCAACAATGTGAATGCCAATCTAACCAAAGATCTTGGGTCTATGAGTGCCTAAGAATGTTTGAGGTGAAATGCACTCAATCCCCAGCGGAGTCGCCAGAAATGTTAGGTCTCTGTAATTTATTAGCAAGATTGGGAGAGTCCAATCACAGAGTTAACATCATTTCAACCAACTTTGGGATTCTAGGATCTAGCCCTCCTGAATCCGGAGAGGGATCTCTCCAATATGTACAAAGATGGATATTGTCTTTAAAAAGCTTAAGGTAATGATATTAGGCTAGTTATGAAGGCCAAGGGTTTTGTTTTGTTTTAGATGGTTGAGCATGAAATGTTACTTGAGGAGAAAGTCCTAAGTGAAAAAAGTTTCAAAAGTGAGAAGTTGCAAGCAAATAGAACAGTTTTGGCAGATAGATAGATATAACGCTGGTTTTTAGTCCATTGGGCTATGGAGTCATATCTGGGCTTTAATTGAACAACAACATCACGTGTGATCCAAGGGGCAAGTCATCTATACCACAAGATTATTGAGATTAAAATGATGAAATGGAAACATTAAAATGTTGGAGGGGTGGAAACTGATAATAATTTCTCAGAGGATTTATAGTCAGTCCAAACAAGAAAAGCCTCTTAAGTAACCGTTTTAAAACCAACCAAGGACAGGGCTAACCATAGACTTCTTGGGCAAGTTCTTATTAAAGCAGCTTAATTGACAAACAATCCAGTAATCCACATAATTACCTTCAGAAAGTATGAAAACACATAAGAAAAAACAGAGTGTAACTTAAGATCAGATAAAGTACTTTTAAACCTAGTCTGCTTTCAGTCAACACCAAGGGAAACTTTCAGAATCTGCCTTTGGAGAAAAGAATCTAGGAATCATGGCAAACCATATCTTCTCTAGTCTAACTTTAATAGCAAATAATGGAAATAACATTCGAGAACAATGTTTGAGCAAACAGAAGGACGAGGGAACGCCAACATTCCTAACTGTTTAAACTGTATTGAATCATTCTTAAATAAAAAAATCTAAAGAAAACATTAAGATAAAGATTTCTCAGCCAGAGAAGGTTACTGCTATACAGAAAATCCTAACCCTGTTTAAACTGTTCTTTACAGAGGGAAAATGAACAATATGGCATACATAGAAGGAAAACGATTAACAAAGAAAGAAGCACTTCACCAGTGATAAAGACCATGATCCCAAGAAACAGCTTTTATATTGATGTCAAACCAGTTACAATCTTCAAGTCCAATGTTTCAGTTCAGCAATCATCTTCACTATTCAACCTAACTACTCTAGCACAAACAGAGCTTCAAGGGCCAGTGAACACTATGTACAAATAGAAGTCTCAAGCTCAAGTGTATTTCAAAGTTCTGCAACCAACAATTTTTCATCTTCTTCTGAGGTATTTATAGAAGAATGAGGAGGTGATCTGAGAAAAGATCTCTCGGGATAATTAATACAGGTTCAAGACTTCTCAGCCCTTTGAGGGGCTCGAGAGAGAAATTTACAGGTGGATCACTGTATTAAATTTTTACAATAAATATCAAAGCTCGGTGGGAGCTTTATTTTGACTTTGGGGCTCTGTGTAATGTGGGGAGTAACTTCTGCAGATATTTCTGCATTGATTACCTCGTAGAAGTAACTCCCTGGCTGCTCTGAGGTGAAATCTGATCTTCTTCAATAACTACGGCCTCTGTTTGAAAGGTTTGAGGCAACAGGTGGCTTGGTGGTAGCTGAGGAATCAATTTGCCTCAGATGTAGTGGTGGGGGCTTTCTGTTTGATAAAACACTTTAGGTTTTCTTTTAAACTGTGTTTTAGATTGGGGATTAGGCTTTTGATAACTGTCTTAGCCGTAATCCCCGTAAAATGTCTTCGATCTTCATCTGCTGTGCTTTGTCTTCGAACTTATACTCTTTAACCGTGTTCGAATTAAAACAATGTCTTGTCGATGTGCAGACCCGCACTGGGCTTTACGGCATCAATACTCATAGAGTACTGACGAAACATGGAATGGAGCCCCGTGGATGGCTTCTCTTTAATGAAACGAGGGCATGAGAATCTTCATTCCCAGCCCTTGGCATTTCTTCGTGATACAATGGAAAACCATTTAGAACACCTGCATCAAACACAAAAAAATTAAGAAATCCTGCGAAAAATAGGTTTAAAACTGCTTCAGATGGCGGGGGAGGAGCGTAGCCGTCGGATAAAAATATCTAACGGTGGAGATCAGCGCAAAACAGGAAAAGGAGAGCGGGGAGAAGAAATAAGGCGGGGTGGTTTTGGACCGTCCGATCCGGACACGTGGACGGTCCAGATTAAATCGGAAGGTCGCAATCGGGGTTTGCAATCGGGGGGTAAACAAAAATGGACGCGATTGAAAAACTTCGATGCGATTGCGCGATCGGGAGGGTCAAAGCGATTGAGCGATGACCGTTGATCTAAGGATCAGATCAACGGTGGGAAACGAATCGGCGGGTTTTGAAACGGCGGCAAGACTTGTGATCGGAGGGAATAAGGACCATTGGATCTTCGAAGGCGGAGAGGAGATCAACGGCGGACAACCAATCGGGGATCGTCAATCGGGAGTGAAATAAAAACTCATGCGATTTAAAAGTTTGTGATGCGATTGAGCGTAGGTCGTCGATCTGAGGACCAGATCAACGGCGGGGAATGAATCGGAGGGATCGCAATCGGAGGGGAGAAACAAAGGGCGCGATTGGAAAACGCCGATGCGATTGAGCGCAGGCCGTCGATCTGAGGACCAGATCAACGGCGGGGAATGAATCGGAGGGATCGCAATCGGAGGGGAGAAACAAAGGGCGCGATTGGAAAACGCCGATGCGATTGAGCGATGGCCTTTCGATCGACGGTGATCGACGGTGGAGATGGAACAGGGGGAAAACCTTTCATTCATATGAAAACCAAAGTTTTTAATAAAAACAAGTAAAAATGGGTCGGGCGGAAAAAATATATAAGTAAAGGGAAAAGGCACCCGATTGCGGGGCCAGTGGTTTTCACAGAATGTAATATGCCCGGGAGTATAAAGACAAGGGCCAATCGCAATCGGGCCATTGAGCCTGGTCTTTCCGACCAACCCATTGTGTTGTTTCCGATTGCGATTGCGCGATCGGCTCTTTTCAATCAACCCATTTATATTTATCACGTGATTTTAAGTTTTTAATTTAAAACTTCGAGAAGTGGGTTTTTGGGTTTATAAAGGAAATCTATACTTGGGAATGGAATATTACAAGCTTTAAGTGCCAAGGCAGGCTCTATGGTTATATGAGAAAATAATATGATCGGGGGTTTTATATGAAAGGCTAATCACAATCGGAGTTTTGTAATGGTTCAAAGACATGCACCCTTGGATATTTGCGATGCGATTAGTGCTGAAAAGATTTGGCATTTGGTTTTGACACATGGGTATGTGGGGGGAAGTGGTTTAGGACTTAGCCCAAGGGGCTTAGGTCCATAGCAATAAAACTTTGTTTTTTATGAAAAATTTCAAGGTTTTAAATGGATTTGGGGGTTTCGGCACAACTCAAGAAGAAGTTTTAAACCATGTCAGGAGGATTTTCACGAATGGAGGGAGAAACTTATGAAAAGTAGAGGAATAATATGGAGAAAAAAGGGGGAGAAAATGAAGGTTAGCTATGAGTGGGAGAAAGGGGAAAAATGATGGTTTCTTCAGCAGTTTCTTAGAGGAAATCAGCAGAATTAATAGGAACAGTAATGAGGATTTGGGTTGTTCCTTGGAGGCTCAAAAAAGATCTTAGCCACCTTTTGGTATAACAAAATATTATAGGTGGCTAACAGTGGTAAACCTTCCCACAGACCCAAAAACTGCTTTATGTTCATGGTTTTATCACACATTATTTTCTGTTTTCCCGTGCATGAATCCGTAGGTTTGTTTACAGGAGTTAATGTTAACACCCCAGAGAAGGTCTGTGGCACCTTTCCACTTCAATTTCCATCGTTGTATTTACAGTTGAACACTACTTTTTACGCCTCCCTTCCCCTCCTTTTCCTCTTGTTTAAATGTTGCACCCACCTTTTTCCCTAAAAGCACTTAAAACCTTCAGCCCCCTTATTCCTTTGTTTCTATCGGTCACGGTCGCCTTACTCGTTTTAACGCAAAACACTTGAAAAACCATTGAAACTCGACCTCTTCCTTTCCTCATCAAAACTCCCGCTACCGTACATCACAAATCTCATTTCGTACAGTTCCCCTTTTTCTTCAAGACTTACCTCTTGTTTTCGCCGATTTCGATATTGTGAAATCGCACCGTTTACCTCTTTCGTTTAACACTTACCGCACATTTCGCCAATGCGATAACTCTGCCGCATCGCACTTCGCAACATTTCCCTTCTCCTTTCAACACTTACTGCTCCAACGTTGCGATATTTCGATTTTGATATCGGTCCCACCGCCATGTCATCCATCGCACTTCACAGGATTTACCTCATCACATTTCGCATTTCGCGCCCGCTCCAAAACTACATTTCCGCTATCCCTTTACTTTTGCGATATTGTGATTGCGACATTGCATATCACAACCTTTTCCTCCATCGCATCTCCGCCATCGCATATTTCACATTATTCCTCTCCAAATCCATTTCTCATGCTATCATAAAGTTTTATAAGGGTTTAACCCCCTCTTTCCACTTCCAAACCTCCTTTCATGTGTTAAACCCCCCCATTAGCCTCTTTTAGCCCTTTTCTTCCCTCCAAGCTGCAAATTAACTCTTTAATTAGAATTAAGTCATGGATAGCCTAGTTGCATAGATATAAGCATAGTAGATATATCATAGGATAAGTAGAGTGAATTTAGCCATTTGGCCAAATTAAGTGTGGTTTAGGATTAGTTTCCTTTCTACTGTTTGTTTTCTGGAAATTAAATTATCTTCCTTCCTGTCATTTCTTTTCAGCAATTCAATTTAGTTTCTTCTAGTCATTTTTCTTTTCTAAATTTAAATTAGTTTATCATTATTTCTTTTCGTAAATTTAGATTAAATTTCCCTTTTCTATCATTTCCTTTCAGCATTTAATTCAGCTTCTCTCTTTTCTTTAGTTCCTTTTTCCTTCGCAATTTAGTTTAGTTTCATTGAAGTGTGACAAACTTCATTGAGAACCTCGTGAAATAGCACCTTTCGTAAAGCGAAGAGGATGATTTGAAATTGCACGGCTAATCGATCCACAGCTACTATCACCTCCAAGTCGTATTAACCCTGCTGATAAAGTAAGTACAAACAATGGAATGCAACACTGGTGCAATACTGTGGCTCACCACATAACCGAGAGATTCCACCACAAGGACCATGTAGAGTAGATGGAAAAGGTGGACCAACGCACTATTTTCTGCCAAGTCTAGGAGATATCGTGGTGGAAGTTTGGCGAGCCGAAATGAATCAAGAAAGCAGAAAAGCTGTAGACTGTTAGCGCACTTTGAAGGGCACATTTAGCGTGACTTTCGTCCTCCACCTCCTCCAGGAATAGCCCCAGATAATCATGCCTCCATCATGTTAGACGTCTAGTATGTTATATGTTGTTTTTTTATGTTTTATCTATATTTTGGTACCTCTGGCCCTACTGGTTATGGATAATTCCCTTAGTTTCCCTTTTGTATTTTTGTCATCCGGTGCATTTTTTTATCAACAAACCCGATCGGGGTGAGACCACCTTTTTTTTGAAAGGCTGAATGTATTCCTTTATTCCAATATGAATAGAAGATTGACTTACAAAAAAAAATTAATTCAATAATTTATAAAATAAATTAAATAATTTTAAAAATAAAGTAAAGTACATTTTTTACGTTTTTAAGCTCACGTGGTGAAAATCACACAAACTTTGAACAAGCATCATTTTTAAAACGTAAATCCAAACTTAGAAAAATTATATTCATTGGGAAGTTGGTAAGAAACTGCACGCAATAAAGTGATCAAAGGGGAAAACCGATTATATAGAATAATAATAATAAATAAATAAATAAATATAAATAAAAACCATGAAAGGAGTGGTATGACCAAAATTTACATAGAGCGCCCCCATTATTGTTATGAAGATAATAATGTAAAAATGGGTGTTGTTGTTTTACCACAACACACCCATGGAACACCCAAGGATACAAACATTCAAGTTATGGAGGGTGACAATATTGAAGAAGCACCTAAAGAACTACACTAAGTTGAAAGGCAAGTCTTGGAAAGTTAGTGCATTACTAAGGTGTTAGCTCAATAAGAGCCAACTGGTTTTGAAATTGAATCAGTAACGCTACTTCACACTGCCTACAACAAAAAGAATGAGGAAATTACAATTTAAAAGAATAAATGTCAAGAATGATGAAGTCATTGCTAGGTGAACTCTAAGATTAATATTAAAGGAATAAACCCTTTTAAATTATATGAATTTCCCCAAGCTACTAGAGATGTGTTTTCATATTTAATATTAGAGTAAGAAGTTGAAAACATTACATCGAAAGAAAGGATTAAAAAATTGGAAATGGATTTACTTTCGAATCCATTATTTGTATAACCCGTCTCTATAGCCTGTTGTGGAAAACAACAACCCCCCCCCCTCCCCGCCCCTCCTCCCCATTTTTGTTTTATTATCTTCATATCTTCATAATAGTAATGGGGACCCTCTAAATAAATTTCGGTTATATCGCCCTTTAATATTTCATTTGGTTAATTGTGGGAAATTTTCGCGAGATTTTCATTTTCTTCATATTTGTATTCACATTGCTTCATTGTGTTTGGTTTCTTGCTAGCTTTCTATCGGTTCTTGTTTCATCTCATTTGGACCTACGGTTTGCAAAATGATGCCTATTCAAAGTTCTAGATATTTTCACCGCATAGGCTAAAGAATGTACAAAATGTATATTATTTTAATCTTTGTAAATTAATTAATTTTAATATGTAAATATTGAAAATTTTATTAATTTTTAAATATTTTTTAATAATTATTATTTTATTGCTAATTATCCTACATAACCATTGTGTTCAAACATCTCTACATGTTATCAAAACTATATAATAAATCTTATATAAATCATTTAAATAAAAAAAATATTAATTTCACACACTCCTCTTCCATCTCGGACGCTATTTTAAATTCTTCTTGAAATCTTCCCCATCCGGGATCCCAATCTCATGTTTATATAGTGCCTATACTTTTATTTTTATTTTTGGAGATAGAACCCACCTCCACGTGGGCCTCACCACCCTCCTCTCTCACCTCCTTATTCCTCCACTCTCTCACCTCCTCATTTTGTCGACACCTTATATCTCCCCGATTCCAATTCCTTATACCTCCGGAGGTCTCCTTTATACCTCCTGTATCTCCCTTATACCACCCATGAATATATATATATATATATATATATATATATATATATATATATATATATCCCCTAAACTCCTCTCCATTGTACAAAAGAGCCACCAATCCACCTTGGCATGACTCCCCATTATTTTAATATTTTAATAAATTAAATTAAATCAATTTAGTATAATTAAATTATTTGTAATTTAGTTTTACAAATTTAATTGATTTATATAGATTTAAATATTTTAATAATTATAATTAATTAATTATTATTTAATTATATAGTTAATTAAAATATCAATTTTTTTCAAAGGCATGCATTTTTTAGAATTCTAGTAGTTTTGACACTTCAACTTGGAGAGGCATTTCATGAGTTCTATTTGGCCAAATGAGGATCAAGAATCAAGAAGAACAATATAGGAGTATTAAATCAACCAAATATGTACATTGAATATATAAAACTAATAGAAAATGGAGTTACAAAATTGTAACAAAAAAATCAATTTGGAAAATTTGTTGAAACAATTTCATTTATAAAATCTTTTGTTGTTGGAAAATTAGTTTCATGACATCTCCTTTCAGCCATAGAAGCCCTCAGCAATCCACGAGAACACAATTTTCCTTCAATTTATTTATTTAATTTTATTTTGATTGAAGAGTTTATTTTACCCAATTTTGTAATTTTGATTTTGATTTGCAATTTAATTTCATTTTTTATTAGTTTGTGGCAAGAGATTTGTTGAATTGGATTAAGAAAAAATTATTTAGAGCAATTATTAAAGGACAACAAGGAAGAAGATGGAGAAATTGTAGCTCTAATTGAGGATCTGAAAAAGAAAAAAAAACCTACTCCCAACAGCTCTCCATTTTGGAGATTGCTTGTAAATTATTAATGGGAATCTTGAGAATAAGTGAAGGGGTTCCTCTTCTCTGCATCTAGGGGATTCTAAAGCACTTTTGTAAGGTATTTTGAGTTGTAGAAGCAAGGGAAAAAGTCATATTTGGGTTAATGGGGATTTTTCTTTTCAAATCTAGACTTTGTATTAGAGGCAGAGCCATGCACTATTGCAACTCTTTATTTTAGTGGCAGAGTTTATGATTTGTAAAATATTGTTGGAGATCAGTTCAAAGAAAAGAGAAAGAGTCCAAGTTCCATTAATTTTTATTGTAAATACTTTTGTTCATATTGTGCATTTTTTTTATGTGAAGATGAATATATTTTAAATTAGCTATTTAATTAATTAATATCATAGATTTGTTGTTAATTTTCTCTTTTCTCAAGTATTTAAATCATATTTATGAGTAACTATTTACTCGGAAATTTGCCATCTAAAATCAATATCATAATTATTGAAATTATAAGAACTTTTTCCTAGTTTTAACAGTTAATCATTCATCGCTATTAAGATCTTGAAACAGAACATGTTCTGATAATTATAATATTAGCTAGTATAACTATTCCATTATCCAGATATCCTTCATAAATGAGGCATTTTAAATCCCCAATTATTTAGTTATTCTACTCTCGGTTGGGATATATATATATATATATATATATATATATATATATATAATCAAGATAGATTTAGAATTTATATTTAACTTTTGCATCTTAGAATATATTTGCATTTAGATTCAAGATGGCATTCTAAAGTCCCCTTGTGTAAGAGAAAACTTTAGGTGCGGCTCATCTATGCACTCAAGTCATATTAAGGATTTGATTTCTTGTCTACATGTAGCAAGAGGGAACCTATGATTTCTCTCTTTCTATTGGTAAGTAATAAAAAAACCATAAGCCAACGATGAGAGAGAGGGGGTTAACTAGACCTAATTGAACTAGTTGGAGCCATTATACAAATGGATAAGAGTATGATTTGAGACTCTCACTAGGTTTCCTTCCCTAATGTAGATGAGGTAATTTTTGGCCATCAACATCTTTGGCGCTAGAAGGAGGGCCTGCATTATATTCTTTCTTTAAAAAAATTGTGTTATAAAGTTTTATCATTTTAGAATGACTCCTTTTAAGCGGTTTCTTTGGAGTTGCATTACTGGACTTCCACCTGCTTCAACTCCAATTCAGGTAGTAAAACTCTTATCAAAAACAAATTTCAATGGTAAAAAACATTTCTATGCTTAAGAACATGTTCTTCAATTTATTTTAAATTTTAATAATTTTGATGTTGATGAAGGTTTCATGTGTAGGATGTTTACTCTCACTTTCACAGGAATGGCCAAAAAATTGGAGTAAAACTTTACCATTTCCTCCATTCGCACTTGGGACGGGTTTGTGAATATTTTCCTACATTCTTTTCAGGATTACGACTAAGAAAAGGTATGTGATCAACTGTAAGATCTTTTCCAATTTGAAGATGAGTCTTTATATTACTTTCTCATTAAATTCAAATTATTATTTTTCCAATTTCAATATGAATATTTACCTCCTGAGTTTCAATTAACAATATGGTTTAGAAAACTAATTTACTTCCCTTTCATTCCTAATCCATATGAGACAATTTCAAGCTTTGATGAATCTTTTTCAGCTTCTATTAACATGATTGAAAATTCCAATATAAAATATGTGCATGTTATTCATGATGAAGTTTCCTTGGCCATGTATGATAAACTCCTTCATTTGGTGCACACTTCTTACAACGTTAATAATGAATTTGATGCATTCTGACATGTTACTGAATCACAATCACAAATCTTGGAATAATTTTTTAATCAACTACAAGAAGGTACAAACATCATATTTGAAGAAACAGTTGCCTAAAAATCTGAAAATCAGCATGAAATAAAATCAGAAAATCAGTTATTAAATCAACAAACACAAACACAAATTGAAAATTACAACATCGTACAGTTCTCTACAAAAATTTCTGAATTTTATCATATTGATCAGATAAAAAATCTAGGGCAGCTTAACAACATTCTTCAAGAAAATTTAAATATCCAAATGAATGATCAAGAATCCGAAATCTGTGATGGAGAAAATGCACATGAGTCTGCAAATAGAGATATTTTCAAGTTCATTGCTTCTAAATCTAATTTTTCTCTTTATCCTGATATTTTTAATGATATAAATTCATCTCCTATTTACATTAATGTTATTCTATAAAATAGAGAGGTTGATATAAATGAATTACCAATTATACTTTTTCAAGATAAAGAGACTTTCAACGATCATTATTTTAATATTGATGAAAATGTTCTCAATACTCCTTGTTTTGATGCATCATATGGGAATTATAATGAATTTCGCAAAGTCATTTATGATGATTACTTTTCCATTGAGGATATGGATTTATCTTACTCTCCATTAAATCCTTGTGATCCAAGTCAAACCATATTTGAAAATGAAGAAAATTTCAACTCAAAAATTGTTCCAATAAATTCCTATTTTCAAACATTTAATCATACGGTCTTGATTTCAACATTCAAGAATCCATCCCAATTTATGATTCTTATGATGATCAAGTTCTCACTCCTATTCATGGTCTTGCACCTTTTTCTCTTCCACAAATTGATGTCAATGACCATTCCAATTGTAATATCTTGGCTAATTATTTTGAAAAGGAAGCTATCTCAAATCAGTCCCAATTGTGTTGTAACATTCATTGTAATACTAGTGTGAATTATGATTTTATTTTATTATTTTTCCTTCATTTATTTTGGTTGTTTTCATATTTGTCTTCTATTTTCATTTTCCAATTTTTAGATGTCATTTGTTGGCATATTGACCAATTAAATGTCCAATATTTATAATGTGCATTTCTAGAATGTGAAAATTAATCACAAGATTTAAACTATGATCATCAAGGACTTTTGATCTTTCAATTTCATTTGATAGTCATATCTTATCATATTAATTTTCCTTCTAGAATTCATATTCAACATAAATTATCACTTTTGAGTGCTTTGATGCAATATGTATAGCCTCTTAATTTAACCCATGATCTTCTGATAGATTCATTAAGCTTCCATATGAATTTCATTGATACATTTGCAATTTGTTTGGGAGATTCGGTTCTACTAAACATTTATAATGATTTGTTCCATGTTCATAACACTAATGGTTGTTCAACCTATCTTTCACATAACCTCTTACATTCTCTATCAACTATCCATCCATATTTTTATGATCCCGTAGAGATTTGGTTGGAGGGAACTTTCCAAGAGAGAATAGTTGTAATAAGTTTATTTTTATTTATATGTTAGTAAGAAGTGTACATACTGCATTCAGATCTATTTTTTTTTATCTAATTATAATTGTATTTTTGTTACCAATATTTGACCTATACACACATGCAGGAAATAAAATGCTTGAATGTTTACATTAGAAGTATGACTATACCTAGTCATGTTTCGTTTCATCCATTTAGGATAGGGTTATAATTAGTTTAGTTAGTTTGTTGTTTTGTTTGTTTCTTATTTTAATAATACATGTAGAAGAATAAAGCAAGAAGTTAACTTTTTCTGAGTTATAAACATGTTCAGGGAAGTATTTTCTTTCTCGTCATAATTTTTATACTTTGTATTGGTGTTTCTCTTCATATTTCCTTTACTTTGAAATTTTGTGAAATGAGTCAATAATCATATTCCTCTTCTCGCAGATGAAATTGAATTTTTGCCTCCTTATTATTCATATATTCTATGGGTCTATAGCTTCATACATTTTAAATTTTAAGAATTTCACAAGCGAAGGAAAATCCCAAAAATCTTGCAGCAAGTTGTAAAAGTACTCCAGTCCATGATTTTATCTTTTCCCATTCTGAATCTTACATTTTCTGAGTTGAGTTGAACCTTTACACTGCACTCATTTATCTTGCATCCACTTTAGTCACATTCCTTTCATAAATTCTGAGATGAATCAAAGCCTCTAACTAACAAATCTCGCAATCTCGGAACCCTAGACTCCCTACTATCCTGCATCATATTCAAAAAAAAATCAGAATTTCTAATATGATATCCCAGGACCTTGGAACCTTGGAACTACGCTATATCAGAAGAATTTCTAAGCACATTCTGATATTTCCACCCTGGATCCACGTTGCCCTTTCCTCAACTATCGCACCCATTTTCCATGTTTTCATAATAAAATGCTTAATTAAGAAAATGGCCCCCACTTCACTATCTTTGCTCAGACCTTGTGATCTCAAAGTCTCGTAAATTGATTTAAATTACAAAATGGCTTCTGGTATTTTTGACATGGGATTCCATCTGCCTCACTCCTATTCATTTATTTCAGACTCCTTTTCTCGAAACTTTATTTTAAAAAACCTTACGATATTTATCTTCTGGTATTTCCATTTCCCTCTATATTGAGCCCCCTTAATACCTAGAACCTTCGAGTATCGGACTAATGTAATCTCTTAGGCCTCTAATCAACTCATTCATTACTTGAAAATCTGACCTATTATTCATTCCCACATGGAGTCTTACCTTTTCTTACCTCTCTATACCTTTATGTTTTATTCAATCATAACTTCCATGTTACACTGGTATGCAAGAGCTAGGTTTTATTTTAAATTATAATTTCTTCCAACTTCCAAACATTCATTCCTCGGGATGACTAAGTGAATTTTGGGATATCCATACTTCATGGTGGGTGTGCATGTATCTCATCGTTGTGCCTTCATTGGACATATATCCTCACATGTATAGTTGGGCCTCTTTTTACTCTTCACACCAACTTTCTAGGCTAACGAAAATCTCATGAACTGTGGCTCATTTGTGTTTTTGTCTTTGTATCACTATTAAATGATCATTTCATCATCCTAGTCATCTTTTAGTATGAATCCTTGTTTTCTTTCCAAGGAACTCTTGAACAACCACTATGGTGATGCAGCTAATTGGTAAGAAAATAAAAAACATGCAAAGGTAATGGATCATGGTCAATCTATGTCTGAATTCTTTTTTTGTTTTCTTATTTTTGATATATCGCTCCATACTTATCATGAAAATATTCAAGTCCTCTCCATATACACATAAGTGATACATAGGTTGGGACTTGGTCTTTATTTTTCAAATTTTATGTAAACCTTGGGGTCGATATGAAATATGAAAAAACAAAGAGAACAATTTCAGTTGAAATTTATAGAGAAGCACATCTTCATTTTCATTTCTGATCGATTGTGTTTACTTTTGATTCCTTTAACATTAAAAATTACTTTTGTAGATTTACTACATGCTCTACTTTAGACTTAATAAATGATGATTTTGGGCCAATGAAAAATTCATAGAAAGCCACTTCTTCATAATTTTAATTCCAATTAAAATAAGAATTTATCTTTTGTTGGATAAAATCAATATCTTTCAGGTAAAATTAAACCGAATTATTCAAATGGTAAGTTCCATGTGCTCATTTTCATCCTTTTCCATTTCTTTACATTTTTATTTTTTTTATTTTGTTGATATAAATCTCTATTTGGCAAGTCTTCAAGAATTGTTTCACACCCCTACCAGCTCAGATTTGACACTCATTCTCCTTGTTTTGTTTGCTTTCGAGTTTTTGGAGAGCAGTAATGATGTTAATCAAATCAGTTAAATTGGGGAGTCCCTAAACCTTTATTTTGTTTCTCAATATTTGTTTTATTAGAAAATTGTTGAAATGTTCTAACACAAGATTTGTCTTAAAACGGAAAATTCGCAAAGGGTAGAAACTTCTCATTTGGCTTTATTTTACCTCATGATTGTTATCCACTTTACGTTTTGAGAGCCTAATTGCTTATAACTCAACAAGATAGAACTTTTTAAAATCTCAACATAAGACAAACACACATGCTTTTCTAATTTTACCCTTTCGTTGACACATTTTTTTAGTTAGTCATGTTGGGGTTGTATTTTTAATTTGAGATTTTATTTCATTTTTTCTTTCCTTATTCGACATTTTTGGAGTATGTTGATTTCTTATTTCTCGTTTGTTTGGATTTATTTTTACTTTTGTTGTTGATTATGGTTTGTTTTTGGTGATACTGCCAAGATTTATTTGGAAGGAATTTCTCTCACCCAATAGTGGTTGACATACATGGGAAATTTTGCTCTCTCTGTTTCAATGGGTGTCATTTACCTTAAAGGGATATTTTATGGAATTCTAAATCCCTCTTGCCTAAATTTTTTTCCACAGAGGAACATGCATCTTTTCTAAGTAATATAGTTCATCTTTTCAAGGAAATAACTGACCTTGAGTTTAACTCAATGAATCCATCCCGTCCCTCCACTTTATAAAAGCCTCTGAATTGATAATCATGGGGAAAGATATGAAGTCAACATTATAGAATTATTGTATCCATTTACTTTCCTCTCTTTTACCATCCTACGCCTTTCACTCAGCTACATCAAAAACATAGCTCTCAATTGTGCTAATCAAAAGGGGAAGCATGGGGATTTTTCTTTTCAAATCTGGACTTTGTATTGGAGGCAGATCCTTGCACTATTGCAGCTCTTTCTTTTAGTGGAAGAGGTTGTGCTATGTGAACGATTTTTAGAGATCAGTTCAAAGAACAAAGCAAGAGATCGGGCTTCATTAATTTGTATTGTAAATACTTTGTTTATAATGAAAATTTTATTTATTTAATAGCATATTAGTGAAACATTTTTCATATTTTACATTTTTGTTTGATGTGAGGATGAGTATATTTTGAATTAGCTATGTACTTAATTAGTCTCGTAGATATTTTGTTAATTTTCTCTTTTCTCAAGTATTTAAATCATATTTTTGAGTAACTATTTACTCAGAAATTTTCCATCTAAAATTGATATAATAGCTATTGAAATTATGAGAAATTTTTCCCAGCTTTAATAGTTAATCATTCATCATTATTAATATCTTCAAACAAAACATGTTTCAATAATTAAAATATCAGCTAGTAGAACTATTTCATTAGCCATATATCCATCATAGATTAGGCATGTTAAAATCCCCAATTATTTAGTTATTCTGTTATCAGTTGGGATAGACCTATATCTTCTTAATTGAGATAGATTTAGAATTTATTTTGATCACCTGCATCTTAGAATATATCTTCATTTAGATTCAAATATGCATTCTAAAAGTACCCTTCCACAAGGGGAAGACTTTAGGTGTGTCTTATCTAATCCTTCAAGTCAACTTAAGGATTTGCTTGTTTTCCTGTACGCAACAAGAGGGTAGATCTGATTTCTCTCATTCAATTGGTAAGTAATAGATAAAAAATAAGCCATTAGGGAGAGATAGGGGGTTAATTTGACCCAATTAAACCAGTTGGAGCCATTATACAAATGGATAAGAGTATGATTTGGGACCCTGACTGGGTGGCCTTCCCTGATGTTGATGAGGTCATTTTCACCATCAACATTTTTGGTGCTAGAAGGAGGGTGTGCATCATATTCTTTCTTTAAAAAAATTGTGTTATAAAGTTTTATATTTTTAAAATGGCTTCTTCTATGTGATTTCTTTTGAGTTGCTTTACTGTACTTCCATCTACTTCAACTCCAATTCAAGTATTAAAACACTTTTCAAAGACAAAGTTCAATGGTAAGAAAAATGCCTTCACATATGAACATGTTCTTCAATTTCTTTTAAATTGTAATAATTTTGATATTGAAGAAGGTGTCATGTGCAGGATTTTTACTCTCACTTTGACAAGGATGGAAAAAAATTGGTGTAAAAATTTACCATTTGCCTCCATTCGCACTTGGGACGAGTTTGTGAAAATACTTGTACATGATTTTGAGGATTACGACTACGAAAAGGTATATGATCAACTAGAATATCTCCATCAATTTGAAGGTTATTCTTTAGATGATTTTCTCACTAAATTCAAATTAATTTTTTTCCAATTTCAATATGAAGATTAACCTTCTGAGTTTCAATTAACAAGATGGTTGCCTCAAAATTTGAAAAATAGCATGAAATAAAATCAACAAATCATCTAGTAAATCAGCAATCACAAACACAAACTGAAAATTACAACAATGTATAGTTCACTACAGAAATTTCTGAATTTTATCATGTTGATCAGATACAAAATTCAGGGCATCCAAACAACAGTCTTCAAGAAAATTTAAATAGCCAAATGAATGATCAAGAATCTAAAATTTTCAATGGAGAAAATGCACATGAGTCTGCAAATAGAGAGATTTTCATGTTCATTGCTTCTAACTCTCATTTCTTTCTTTATCCTGATGTTTTTGTTGATAAAAATTCATCTTCTATTTAAATTAATGTTATTACATAAAATAGAGAGACTAATATAAATGAATTTCCAATTAGTTTTTGTCAAGATAAAGAGACATTCAAAAATCATTCTTTCAATATTGATGAAAATGTGCCCAATAATCCTTGTTTTGATGCATCATATGGGAATTCTAACGAATGTCGCAAAGTCATTTATGATGATTAATTTGACATTGAGGATATTGATTTATCTTACTCTCCATTAAATCCTCATGATCCAAGTCAAAACATATTTGAAAATTAATAAAACTTCAATTCAGAAATTGTTCCATTAAATTCTCATCTTCAAACATTTAATCATTTTCGTGATTTCAGCATTGAATAATCCATCCCAATTTATGATTCTTATGATGATCAAGTTCTCGCTCCTATTCATGGTTCTGAACCTTTTTCTCTTCCACAAGTTGATGTCGATGACCATTGTAATTGTTCTACCTTGGCTAATTCTTTTGAAAATGAAGTTGTCTCAAATTAGTCCTATTTACGTTGTAACATTAATGTGAATGATGATTTTATTTTATTATTTTTACCTCATTTATTTTATTTGTTTTCAAATTTGTTTTATGCTTACATTTTTAGATTTTTAGATTTCATTTTCTGGCATATTGACCAATTAAATGTCCAATATTTGCAATGTGCATTGCTAGAATGTGAAAATAAATCACAAGATTAAAAATATGACCATCAAGAGCTTTTTATCTTCCAATTTCATTTTATGGTCATATCTTCTCATCTTAATTTTCCTTATATAATGCATATTCAACATAAATTATAACTTTCAAGTGCGTTGATGCAATATATCCAGCCTCTTAATTTAACCAATGATCTTCTGATAGATTCAATCATCTTCCATCTAAATTTCATTGATAAATTTCAAAGTTGTTTGGGATATTCAATTCTACAGAAGATTGCTAATGACTTGATTCATGTTCATAACACTAATGTTTGTTCAACCTCTCTTTCATTTAACCTCTTTCATTCCTTATTAAATATTTATCCATATTTTTATGATCCCATAGAGATTTGGTTGGGAGGAACTTTCAAGATAGAATGCTTGTAAATAAGTTGCTTTTTGTAAATATGTTAGTAATAAGTGTACATACTACATTCAAATTTATTTTTGTTGGTCTAATTATAATTGTGTTTTTGTTACTAATATTTTACCTATACAAACATGTAGGAAATAAAATGCTTGAATGGTTACATTAGAAGTATGACTATACCTAGTCATATTTCCTTTCATACAGTTAGGTAGGGTTAGAATTAGTTTAGCTATTTTGTTTTTTTCTTTGTTTCTTCTTTTAATAATAAAGGTAGAATAATAAAGCGAGAAGCTAACTTTTTCTGAGTTATAAACATGTTTAGGGAAGTATTATTTTTCTCATCGGAATTTGTATACACTATATTGGTGCTTTTCTTTATATTTCATTTACTTTGCAAATTTATGAAATGAGTCAATAATCATATTCCTCTTCTCGTAGCTGAAACGGAATGCTTAGATCATTCTTATTCAAATTTTCTATGGTTCTATAGCTTCTCACATTTTAAATGTTAAAAATTTCATAAGCGAAGGAAAATCACAAAAATCTTGTAGCAAGTTGTAAATGTACTCAATTCCATGATTTTATCTCTGCCTATTCTGAATTTTACATTTTATGAGTTGAATTGAATTTTTGCACTACACCCATTTATATTTCATCCTCTTTAGTCACATTCCTTTCATAAATTCTTAGATGACTTAGAGCCTCTAACTCGCAAATCTAGAAATCTCGGAACCCTGGACTCCTTGCTATCATGTATCATATTCAAAAACATTTCCTGAGATTTCTAAATTGAGATCCTAGGATCTTGGAATGTCAGAATTGTGCTATATTGGAAGCATTTCAAAACAAACATTCTGAGATTGCCGACCCTGGATCCATGTGGCCCTTTCCTCAACTATCATGCCCATTTTGCATGTTTTTTTGTAATAAAATGATTAATTAAGAAAATGGCCCCCATGTCATTGTCTTCGCTTGGACCTCATGATCTCGAAGTCTCATAAATAAATTTAAATTACAAAATGGCTTCTGATATTTTCGATATGGGATTCCATCCACCTTACTCCTATTCATTAATCTTGGACTCCTTTTCTTGAAACTTTATTTTTTTTTAAATTACGAGATTTCTCTTATGGGGTTTCCATTTCCCTCTATATTGAGCTCCCTCAATACCTCAAAACCTTGGAATATTGAACTAATGTAATCTCTCAGGCCTCTTGTTAACTCATTCATTACTTGAATATCTGGTCTATTCGTGGTGCCCACATGGAGTCACCTCTTTGCTTACCTTTCTATATATTTATGCTTTATTCAATCCTATCTTCCATGTTACCTTGGTATTCGAGAGCTTGGATGTACTTAAATTATAATTTCCTCCAAATTCCAAACATTCATTACTCAAGATGACTAAATGACTTTTGGGATATCCATAATTCATGGTGTGTGTGCATGGATCTTTTGCCTTCATTCGACATATATCCTCGCATGTATAGTTGAGCCTCTTTTTACTCTTCACGAAAACCTTCTAGGCTAATGAAAATATCATCGCATGTGACTCACTTGTGTTTTTGTCTTTGTCTCACTTTTGGATGCTCATCGCAACATCCTAGTCATATTTTAGTGTTCATCCTTGTTTTATTTCCAAGGCACCCTTGAATGAATACTATGGTGATTCAACTAATTGGTAAGCAAATGTGGAACATGGAAAGGTAATGGATCATGGTCAATATTTGTTTGAATTCTCTTATGGTTCTAATTTTGTATATATCGCTCCATACTTATCATGCAAATATTCAAGTCCTCTCCATATACACATAAGTGCTACCTAGTTTGGGACTTGGTCTTGATTTTTGAAAATTTATGTAAACCTTGGAGTTGATATGAAATATGAAAAAAATAAAGAGAATGATTGCCATTGAAATTCATAGAGAAACACATCTTCATTTTAATTTCTGATGGACTGTATTTACTTCTGATTTGTTGAACATTAAACATTATTTTTCTATCTTTTCTTCTTGCTCTAGTTTACACTTAATAAGTTATGATTTTATTCCAATGAAAACTTCATAGAAAACCACTTCTTCATAATTTTAATTCCAATTAAAAGGATAGGTTATCTTTTGTTGGAGAAAACTGGAAACTCTCAAGTAAAATTAAATGAAATTCTTCAAATGGTAAGTCTCATATGCCCATTTTCATCCTTTTCCATTTATTTACATTTTTTTTTGTTTTTAGTTTTGATTATATAAATATTTTTTTTCAGGTCTTCAATAATTGTTTCACACCCCTACCAACTTAGATTTGACACTCATTCTCCTTGGTTTTTTTGCTTTTGAGTTTTTGGAGAGCAATAATGATGTTCATAAAATCAACTATATCAGTGAGTTACTGAACCTTTAGCTTGTTTCTCAAGCCTTGTTTTATTAGAAAATTGTTAAGATGTTCTAATGCACGGTTTTTTTTTTTAAATAAAAAAATTACAAAGGGTAGAACTTCTCATTTGACTTCATTTTACCTCATGACTACTATTAACTTTATGGTTTGAGAGCCTAATTTTTTGTAATTCTGCAAGATATAATTTATTAAAATCTCAACATAAAACGAACACGGATGCTTTCCTTATTTTACTCTTTTGTTGAGAAATTTTATAGTTATTATTGTTGGGGTTGTCTTTTTAATTTTGGATTTTCTTTCATTTTTCATTTCCTTATTGGACATTTTTGGAGTATGATGATTTCTTCTTAAACTTTAGTTTGGATTTATTTTTCCTTTTGTTGCTGGTTATGGTTTGGTTTTGGTGATACCGCCAAGCTTTATTTGGAAGGAATTTTCTCACCCAATAGTGGTTGACATACATGGGAAATTTTTACTCTCTCTATTTCAATGGGTTTCATTTACCTTAATGGATATTATATGAAATTATAAATCCCTCTTGCCTTAAAACTTTTCCATGGAAGAACATGCATCTTTTCTAAGTGATATTGTTCATCTTTTCAAGGATAGAGGTGACATTGATTTTAAATCAATGAATCCCTCCCATCCCTCCATTTTATAAAATCCTTTGAATTGATAATCGTTGGGAAAGATATGGAGTCAACATTATAGAAGTATTATATCCATTTACTTAAGACTATTTTACCATTTCACCCCTTTCACTCAGCTACATTACAAACATAGCTCTCAAATGTTCTAATCAAAATGGTGATCAAAAGGGGAAGCATGGGAAGTGAAAGTAAACCCGTTAGGGCTATGGATGCTTGTTGATAGCAAGGAAATGCTTAAAAGACAACTTTTTCAAGGTACTATCCAGGCTCACTAGCAGCGAAGAAATGTCAAAGATCGTTCATATCAATGGATATATGCTTTATCTAAAAATCCCTATCTATACATTCTTCTATCACTCATACAGGGAAATCTTAAATATCAAATATTCCCCAAAATTTGGATTCATGGTTTTAGACTTAGTATGTTTCAAGTACTTATCTTTTTAACTTGATTCATTAATGTGGGACCCATGGAAAATGTTTTAATGTTTGACGACCTAATATAATTCCTCACTTTAACCTTTGGGTAAAGTTAAACTCATCATCTTTTAATCATAGATAACTGGTTTTTCCCCATGTATCATCATTGTTGTGGAAAAACCACGACCCACCCCCTCCCCCCCCCAAAAAAAATTTGTTTTATTATCTTCATATCTTCATAATAATAATGGGGACCCTCTGTCAAGTCCCACTAGCACAACTAGTTGAGGATGGTCCTCGTCAGCAAGGCGACCCAAGATCAAACCGCACGGGGTGTGGTTGTGCCCTGTGCTAGGGGGAGGAAACATGCTAAAAAATCCAGTCAACTTAAGGCTGGTGTGGCCCAAGTCGAGTGTGATCCTCAGGTGACTTTGATGGATTAGATTTCCCTAGGTTGCGGTTCCTCAAGCCATAGGTCAAGTCTAGAGGATCACAGATAACTTGACAAAGAAAAATATGGGGACCCTCTAAATAAATTCTAGTTATATCGCCCTTTAATATTTTCATTTGGTTAATTGTGCAACATTTCTGCGAGATTTTTGTTTTCTTCGATTTTACATTTTGATAGCTTCATTACATTCATTTTCTCGCTACCTTTCCATCGGTTCTCGTTTCATCTCATTTGGACTCACAGTTTGCAAATGACACCTATTCAAAGTTCAAGATGTTTTCACTGCCTAAAATAAAGAATGTACAAAATGTATATTATATTAATCTTTGTAAATTAATTAATTTTAAAATGTAAATATTGATTTTTTATTAATTTTTAATTAATTTATATTAATTTTAAATTAATTATTATTAATTATTATTTTATTGTTAACTATCCTACAGATACACCATTGTAGAACATGTGTACATGTTACCAAAACTATATAATAAATCTTATATAAAACATTATTTTCCTCGCTCCTCTTCTATCTCAGGCCCTATTTTAAATTCTCCCTGATATCTTCCTTATTCGAGATCTTGAGAGTATGTCAATTTATAGTGGTTTTTTTTTCGGAGGGAGGACCCACCTCCACTTTGGCCTCACCTCCCTCCTCTCTCGCCTCCTTATTCCTCCTCTCCCTCACCTCCTCGTTTTCTTAGCACCTTATATCTCCCCAACTCCATTTCCTTATACCTCCCGAGATCTCCCTTATACCTCCCATGAAAATATATAAAGAGCCCTCTTAAATCCTTTGCATTGTACAAAAGAGCCACAAACGCACCTCATGGGCCACCAACCCACCTTGGCACACCTTCCCACTATTTTAATATTTTAATCAATTTTATTAATTTATATTAAATTAAATTAATTTGTACTTTTAATTAATCTAATTATTTGTAATTTAGTTTTATAATTTTAATTGATTTGTATATATTTAACTAATTAAATAATTGTGATTAATTATATATTATTTACCTATATAGTTAATTAAAATTAGGACTTTTAATTAAAATACCAATTTTTTTCCTACGCGTGCATTTTTCAAAATTTTGGCAGTTTTGAAACTTCAGCTTTGAAGAAACATGTCTTAAATTATATTTGGCCAAATGAGGCCCACAACAGCTCATTGGAAAGCTAGAATTGAGGAGAAAAATATGGGAGTATTAACTCAACCAAATATGTACATTTAATGTTCCAAAATTTTAGCGAAGAAAATGATTCTGAGAATTGTAACAAAAAAATAAATTTGGAAATTTGTTGAAACAATTTCCATCTATCAAATCTTCCGTTGTTGCAAAATTAGTTTCGTGATAGCACCTTTCAGCCATAGAAGTCGTGACAACGATCGGCGAGAGAATAATTCACCTTCAACTTATTTATTTAATTTGATTTTGAATGGTTTATTTATAAAACTACTCCCATGACCCAGCATTTTGGAGATTGCTTGTAAATTATTAATAGAGGTCTATTAGGTCCCTATATCACTAGTGTAGTCCCTTATTATTGTTAGTGTAACCCCCTTATTGTTATTATTGAACCCTTGTAACCCCCATTTTGTTATTATTGTGCCCTTAAATTATTATTGTTAGATCGGCTAGGATTACATTGTGGCCCACTAGGATTACATTATGGCCCCATGGACTCCTATATATAGAAAGGAGGTTTTGTAAATTGTATCATCCAAGAATTGTTCATTCATGTAATGTATTGGAGGTTGCCCCCTCGAAGTGGCTTATTTCTGAGGCGTTGATATCTCTTTTCTTCTATTTTTGGAGTTGGTTTCATAAAATTTGGTATCAGAGATTTGCATTCTAGGGTTTCACTGCTTCAAACAGGTCATTGTGGAATTTTCGCTATGGCTTATTTTCTACGAAGGTTTCGAAGCTAAGAAAAAACCATTTGCAAAAAAATCCCAATGAACGTCGTGTAAAATTTTTAGATCTTGGTTCACAATATTTTCGAAGATATGACCTGTGTAAGTTAGGGTTTTTGCAGGCTCCCGAATTTATTCTCAAAGAGGTTACCTTAGGAAAATCGTCATAACTCTCTCTTTGAGCATTGGATTTGAATTCTATGAAAAGTGGCTGCAAGGACATGGACTTTAGTTTCCTGTCAATTTCGAATCAGGAAGGAGGAAATTAGGCCATTGTGGGAGATTGGGCATAACTTTACCTTGAAGAGTCCAAATGGAGTCAGGACCTATGGCATTAGAAGAAGACTATTTAGAAGGGATACTACATTGCAAATTTTAGATATTTAAAATCAAAATCACAGGAGATAATTTAGTTAATATCAAGTCCTCAAAAGCAAGAAAAAGGTGTGTATTTTTTTTTCCCAAATTGCATAAGTCTTGTTTGAAGAATCAATTTGAATTGATTCCAAGGGCATATTGTAGAATAGATATCGGTATTGGGTTCTAAAAGATGCCCCGTAAAAATAATTCAACACCCATTAAGCCTTCAGAAGGCTCTACTATGACTCATGAAGATGAAGAATTGCAACATGATCTATCAAAATTACAAGAGCAAGTGCAACAAATTTCACTCTCGCAAAAAGCAACAAAAAATGAAATGAAAGTTTTGAAGAAAGGCGTGGAAGTGAAGATGGACGGTTTGAAGAAAGGCATGGAAGCTAAGATGGAAGGCATGGAAGTGAAGATGGACGGTTTGAAGAAAGGCATAATGGATGGCGTGGAAGCTAAGATGGATGGCGTGGAAGCTAAGATGGATGACATGAAAGACAACATGGAAAACATCAAGAATGATCTAAAATCAAACATCGAAGATTTGACAAAGTTTATACAAGAAATGTTTCCTAATGCTGAAAAGATAGTAGAAGAACCTCATGATGAGAACAAAATAAATGTTAATCGTGATTTCATAAACTCTAATGTTGGCGGGAAGAACCACCATATTCCAAAAATGGATATGAGGAAGTTTGATGGAAAGGATCCTGTAACATGGATACTACAGATGGAACAATATTTTGATCTCCATAATGTGCAAAACACACAAAAGGTACGCATTGCAACTTTACATTTAGAACAAAATACATTTGTATGGTATTGATGGATTTTCTCCCGTAAAAAAATTGTCACTTGGTCAATTTTTACGGAGGAAATGATAGCACATTATGAGGATACAAAGAGCAACACCTTCTTTAGCCAATTGATAAATCTCAAACAAAAGGGTTTAGTGGGGCAGCACATTGAGGACTTCCAAAATTGAATATAAGGGTAACTAATATTCCAGAGGAACACAGGATTGATCTCTTCTTAGGTACTCTAAAGGATAACATCCAACATGAAGTTCGTGTTTTGGAACCTGATTCATTGGAGAACGCATTCAGGTTGGCAAGAAAAGTTGAATGTAAAATTATGGCGACAAGGAAGCCTACCACTCAATTCTATAAAGAAGGAAGTGTTGCTACGCCTAGATTTCCACAACCTACAAGGTTGACACCACAACAATTGGAAGAAAAAAGAGCAAAAGGGCTTTGCTACAGTTGTGATAGCAAATATACTAAAGGTCATAAGTGTGTTGAGAAGAAATTATTTTACATAGATTGTGAAGAGGAAGAAGAAAATGAACAAGAAGAGGATATACACCAGGAACCAACCCAAGAAGAGGAAGAAATGAGTCCGACCATATCGTGTAATGCATTGGCAGGAATTACCACTCCTCAAACTCTCAAGATAGAAGGGAATATCAAGAAGAAAATGGTAATAGTGTTGATTGATTTAGGTAGTACCCATAATTTTATTCATTGTAAGGTAGCCAATGAATTGAATTGTTTCCTATACCCAGCACCAGAATGTCAAGTGATGGTGGCAAATGGAGGAGCTATAAATTTCTCTGGAAAATGCCATAATATCAAGCTAACCATGGGGGAATATGTATTGACTAGTCCAATGCTTTCCATTCCTATGGGAGGTGCTGATGTTGTACTAGGAGTACAATGGTTACAATCTTTGGGGACGGTAGCTTTTAATTTTCAAGAACTTTTCTTGAAATTATTTTCAGAAGGAAAGGAAGTCGAATTACGGGGTATTGAAGGGAAGCCGGGAAGGATAATAAGCTCTAATGTCATGACAAAGCTTCTAAAGAAAGAAAAATGAGGTGTAATTGCACAATTATGCTCACTAGAAGTTCCGACATCAAAATCATCTATTTCTGCAGATCTCCAACAAGTCTTGGACAATCATTCCAAGGTGTTTGAAACTCCCAAAGGACTCCCACCTATTTGTGATCATGATCATGATATTCATTTGATTCCAGGAAGTGTTCCTCCAAACATCAGGCCTTATAGATATCCTTACTTCCAAAAGAGCGAAATTGAACGTATGATTGCAGAAATGTTAGAGGCGGGTATAATTCAAACTAGTCAAAGTTCTTTCTCTGCTCCTGTAGTATTGGTACACAAGAAGGATGGATCATGGCGAATGTTTTCGGATTATAGGGAGCTCAATAAGCTCACCATTAAAGATAAATTTCCCATTCCTGTGATTGATGAATTATTGGATGAATTACATGGAGCAATTTATTTTACCAAGTTGGATCTTCATTCACGATATCATCAAATTAGAATGAAGACTGAAGATATTCCAAAAACAACATTTCGAACTCATGAGGGTCATTATGAATTTTTGGTCATGCCTTTTGGCCTTACCAATGCACCTTCTAAATTTCAATGGTTGATGAATTCCATTTTCAAACCCTTCCTTAGAAAATTTGTGCTAGTATTTTTTGATGATATACTAATCTACAGCAGGTCTTGGAAGGATCATGTTGAACATGTTGACAGGGTGCTCAAACTATTGCAGGAGAAACAATTATATGAAAAAACATTCAAATGTTTCTTTGGAGTACAAGAGGTGGAATATCTGGGTCATATTGTATCTCACGAGGGTGTTAAAGTAGACCCTAACAAAATTAAAGCCATTAAGGAATGGAAAGTC
Organism: Pinus albicaulis; assembly: GCA_034641835.2. Lineage (NCBI taxonomy): Eukaryota > Viridiplantae > Streptophyta > Pinopsida > Pinales > Pinaceae > Pinus > Pinus albicaulis. The sequence continues at coordinate 1,193,785,762 of CM076578.1, read as the reverse complement.
TCCACAACCATAAAGCAGTTGCGAGGATTTCTTGGGTTAACAGGGTATTATCGCAAGTTTGTTAAGAATTATGGGAGAATAGTAGCACCTCTAACAACATTATTGAAGAAAGATGCATTTTCATGGACTCCCGAAGCAACTAAGGCCTTTGAACATCTTAAAGAGGCAATGTGCCTAGCACCGGTCTTAGCTACGCCAGACTTCACAAAAACCTTTATTGTGGAATGTGATGCCTCAGGAAATGGAATTGGTGCAGTTTTAATGCAGGAAGGAAGACCCATTGCTTTTGAAAGTCGTCCAATCAAAGGAAACTATTTACAGAAACCTATTTATGAGAAGGAAATGTTAGCAATACTGCATGCACTAAAGAAATGGAGAACTTACCTAATGGGAAGACACTTCAAGGTAAAAACTGATCATGATAGTCTTAAACACTTTTTGGAACAAAGACTATCTTCAGAAGAGCAGTAAAAATGGGTCAAAAATATGTTGGGTTATGACTTTGAAATAATCTACAAAAAAGGGAAGCTAAATGTTGCTGCAGATGCACTCTCAAGAAAGAATGAAGAGGTGGAAGCATTGCTTTGTGCCATTTCTATTATCCAACCAGATTGGATAACCGAAGCAAGAGATGAATAGAAGAAGGAAAAATATGTATGGACACTCATTCAAAAGTTGCAGCAAGATCCTAGTACGTC